>CAXKVW010001145.1:0-78782 GCA_964058825.1 Carex arenaria
TATTTAATCAAATTTGAGGGTATCTGAATAAGGTTTCGTTTTTTTTTTTTTATTGGAGATCCAATTTCTTCCATTAATCGGTAAAGCTTTAAGAAACTGGAGTCTAAAATAAAACTATATATATATCAACCTATAATATATATTCAAATAAAATTATATCTAGCTCACAATCTAATTGAAATAATTTAAATTGGATTGAACAACTTCAAATTCAGATTTCTGGATTTATTTTGATTACTATCCAAACACTTAACAGAAGTGTAATCAGTTTTATTTTCTTTCTCAAAATCAAATTAAACAATGTAAGATAGATCAACTAAATTAAAAATTGATCCAAGAATTAATTCTACAATATATATAACATAATTAAAATCAGAATTTTAATTTGATCAAATTCAGATTACGGGTCATTGCCTTAGATTGTTGGAAAAATATTAACTAACCAACTAATTTTAAATCTGAATTTTGATCAATAAAATAAATAACAATTGTATTAAAAATATAATCAAGAATATAATTAAAACTTTATTACCCAGAGCTGCAAAATGCGGACCTAAGGCAACTTTCCGTCCTAAGCGCAGGAATAATCGGTTAAGCTTGCCCCAAGTTACGCCGGTATTCCTCTACCTGCGGGCACAACCGTGGTAGAGATTGATGTAGCTTCTTTCAACAATGATAGCAGAATAATATGTTTTCTATAAAGAAAATATTTGTTTGTGGGAGAATAGAAATTAAATTTTATGAATTACAAAGCTAAGAGAAAGAACAAGAGTAGTGAATAATTCCATTGATTATTCTTCAAATATCATATTTTATTTATAGGCAAATATATGCATTCAAGGCATTCAAATTCATATTCAATATACATTACCGTTTTAAATAATAAGGAAAATGAATGAGTTTAGCTTAAACGTAAATTGAATGAATTGAATGGTTTTGAAACTGGCACAATTCATATTTATTTGGCTATAAATATTGCATTGATCACCAGCTCATATTTCATATATTATTGATTTGATCTTCTATGACAATAAACAACGAGCTTCTATGTAGAAATCAGATTAATGAAGTTACTTCACAAATAGCTCCATAATTCATAAAGTTAAAAGCATTAATATTAAAATAAGTATTTATTTATATAAAATTTTGTGTTTTCAAAATATATTTCTAACAGATTGGATGTTGCTCTCTCTTTCCTTGAACTATGTTGCACATCTATTGGTATATTTCTTTTTATTGTTCTTTCTTCGATTCTATCAAGAATTCGGTTATTTGTAAAGTAATAAGTAAGCAAGCTCATTTTATTGTGAAACGTATTAGCAAATTAAGTTTGCTTGAATGTTGAAATTTATAAATTGAATAATCTGGCCGAAAGTTCAATTGATTTGGATTATAGGTTGAATAATAAATTAAGAAATAATAGATGGACTTGTTAATCTATAAACCTCTTGAATATTTGAGAAGAATTAAGGGACAATAAAAATGACCGTGATTTGGTCTGGATATGAAATGTTAAAGTTGAACTGAAAACAAATGGACTGGGTCTTTTTGAATAAATATGAATTGTTGGACTGAATTGGAGTTTAATTAGAAATGGTTAATGAAATGATAAATTAGTTAATCTAAATATATAATTATTTAGAATGAGTATTTTATTAATCATTCATGATAGGAGATTATTATAAATGTGCTTCATTCTATAAGTATGTATATATAAATTTAATTTGATATAACACAGCATAGCATGACTTCAAAGTTAAATATTATCTACAGATATACTGAACTAAGTGATTGCATAAATACATATTAGGGTTTTAAATATGAAACAAGCAAATTGTTCTATTATACAAAAATGTTATAAATATTGATTAGAATGTGTATATTATTGTTAACGTAGGTATAATTATGATAAAGACTGATGAGACAGAATGATCAGAAAGAACAGACTATTAGCGGACCTCGCTTGTTGCCCTACGATATCAGGTGAGAGGTTATTGGATTAGTTTGAGGTTCATAACTAAAAATTAAATCGTAACTCGCTGTGCATTTTGAATATTTGATTGACTGCATTGATTGAAGTGTTGCATCATATGCATAGCCCAATACAATTGAAGCTGAATTACAGGTGAGTCTGTTGACTGATGTGTTTTGAGCACTACAAGTAATAATTCCTAAATTGCGCTCAATACGGTTGCAAGTATACAACCTTATCGAGTAGTACTTAGATATCGTCTCCACAGGGACAAGTTGGAATATCGATTCTAACCTAACAATTTATTTAGTAAAAGGATTTTGGTTGTTCAATGGTTGGTTTGATTGCGATTAAATTAAATTATACTAAAGTCTTAAAGCGAATTCTAGGTTTTTAACAAGAATGAGAAAGTAGGGTTTCTTAGGGTTCCTATCCACTAGTGTTATGATCAATTGATTTGTTAAATTTGTTCTTGTATTTATGAAGGCACAGTTGGATGTTGTTGGTACAAAGTGATATCTCTATATTAATACCATCTTCAAATTAGAGTAAACGTCACCTCTCGGTGCTTGGCTACACTAATTGATTTAGAAATTATCTTTCACCTCTCGGTACTTGGCACAATTTTCTAAGCAATTAGGTAAAGCCCATATATGACAAGCGTCACCTCTCGATACTTAGCCTATCAAATACCCAATTCTTTATGGTCTGGACTTAATATTCAATTTCTCAATTAAAAAGACTAAATCCTCAGATTTCATGCAATTTCGGTTAAGTCCTCACAATCAAATAGAATTAAGGATTGGTCATAACAAAGAACATAAAAATATGAGATAAAATCAACTAAATCATAACAAAAGTTTCAAGTACAAACCCTAATTGATCCTAGAAATACCTTTAGCCATTCATGGCTAAGGTACAAATCAAATAAACAGTCAAGGAGTTCCAAAGGAAAAAAAATAATAAAACCCGATCAATGAAAATGATGTTCTCTTCTTCCTTCTTCTCTCATACCTTTCTCTTCTTCTAAAAGTCTAGAAAATTCTGTCTAAAAACATCCTTGTTCTATTCTACAGGTTTTCTATATATATGGCCCAGCAAAGCCCAGTCTGAATCCTTAAAAATAACCAATTCACGCTCTGTAACCGCCTCATTGTGGGCCGCAAGAAGTTTGGTTGCGGGCCGCAATAAGTTCAGTTACAAATTTTCAGCAGAAAAAAAAATAATGTCATTGCAGGCCACAAGAAGTTTGGTTGCGGGCCGCAATGAATGAGTCCGAGAGTCAGAGAGGAGTCCAGAAAAAAACAAGGTCATTGCGGACCGCAATGAGAGGTGTCTGAGAGTTGTCTGAATGCTGGAAAAAATAGGAGTATGTTGCGGGCCGCAAGAGATGTGGTTGCGGGCCGCAAGAAGGGAGTCTGGAAGTTTGACAGACTGCTGGATTGGTTGCGGGCCGCAATGGATTTTATTGCGGGCCGCAATAAAGGTGAAAATGCTCCAAACTTTGTGCTGACTTGCTACGAATCACCTGTTTTGCTCCGTTAATCTCCAAATGCTTGATTACCTGCAAAATAAACATAACTAGGGCAGTAACTTGAACTTTTGGATATTTCTAAACTAATCAAACCTAATTTCAACAGAACTTGGCTTAAATTACATATCAAACCCTAAGTTTCAATAGATACCATTTCGGCTTATCATTGACTGTCATGTTGATATTGTTTATTGATTAATTGATTCTTATTGCAAATGATTGATTGAGACCACAGCGACTGAATTGATTGAATATTGAATACTGTAGACCTTGAACCTCCATATAGTGGAGAAAAATGATTAATATATCGTAAAGTCTAGCTAGTTACTAGACTTTACTCCAGGACCCTTATGCGCATATGGTGAATGGCCCCAACTGAACCCAGTACCAGTTGGGTAGGGGATATTGAATAAATATGAACTGTGACTGTAAGACTAATGAACTGTGATAACTGTCTTATCAATTATTTTCTTTCCCATAATGACAGTACTGTGATATTAATTTCGTATTGTTTCTGCTAACCGATTGTCAGGATAGTTAGAACTATCTTATCATCGATTTTCTTTCTGATACTGACAGAATTGAGATATTGATTCTATATTATTTCCATTAACAAATTGTCAGGATGGATAGAACAGTATAAGTCCTAACACGATAGATACTTGTCGTGGTATCTGTCAGTGTTACCAGACTAGAAATTGTGAAGGTAATAAACCAAACGTTACCAGACTTTATGGTTTAAAATATTTTGACCCAAACCATTTATTCTGATAAGATCCTTATAGTTCTGATTTATTTATGATATTTCTGTTGTTCAATTGGATATTGGTAGTGAGCATTTGCATTCATCATTTTAAAATGAACTGTTAATTTCTCTTGAGGTGATTTCATTATGAATATGGATTTCCTTCGAATCCAATAATCTGAGTGGCAATCAGCACTGAGAAATAATAAATTATTTCTCACTCGTTTTCTCTTGTGAGTTACAGGTTTATTAGACGAAGATTGAGAAATATTTTTAGGATTGTAATTGACAGCAAGGCCACCTAAAGGTATGGGATTTGAGATTATTTTATCTGACATAGTGCAGAAAATTCATCTAGCATCATCCACTGTAAAATGTCAGATAACTATTGTAAATAAATTGAAATGTGGAAAAATAATGGATGCTATTGGCAATGTATAAAAAATCCATGCCTTGTGTTATGTAAATTGAATGGAAAATATAGCGTGGTTGAACTATTGCACCTCCGGATCGGGGGTGTGACATTAAATTATTATTATATTACACTTAATATTTAAACTAATAATCTAATATTTAAACTAATATTATATTACATTTAACAATTAAACTAATATTAAATTATATTTAATATTTAAACTAATATTATGTTATATTCAATTTAATATATTATTTAATTCTAATTTAATTTGATATTATATTTATTTAATAATAATCTATATTTTAAATTAATATTATATTACATCTAATATTTAAAATAATAGTTTATTAATGCTAATCTAAACTAATATTATATCTATTTAATACTAATTTAATATTTAAACTAATTATAATTGAGAGGAATCATATATTTTATTAATATCACTAAGCTCATTGGCTCTATTTTGGCTAACCCACCATTTCTATGGGTTAGTAGAATAGAGTGATGTTATTAAATGTGGATTTTATGTAGTATTGGTGACGTTCAAATGGACTGCACAAAGTTTCAGTATATTAGACTATATCTTTCAACGTTGATTGCACTTTCGACTCAGATTGCAAGTATACAATCCTATCTCGTAGTATAATCAGGATATCGATTAGGGATATCGATCTACAGAGATAGTGTATTAAGTTCTAACAATTTTCACTAGTCTTGGTCGGATTGGTTATTAATTAGGGGTTTGTTGTGTTCTTAAAGTAATTATTATGTAAGTTAAAATATAACCGGAGTTGTAGCAAGGTTTAATGCAGTGACGCTACAGGTGATCAATAGAGTAATAGAGATTCTCTAGAGTTCATGTTTTCCTATGAGTCTAATATTATGATTTGTTCAAGCTCCAGTCTAACCCGGATGCGACAAGGTCACTACCGCATGCGACCCTGCATGCATCACTGTCTCGTAGGGTGCCATGGTGTTTTGTTGTGTGTTGTGTAAGGTTTTTCAACCTTTCGATTGGCTTTTGGGCTACCAAGACTAAAGTATTTTAAGTATATAATTATATTATTTCCTAAATTCCTATGTAATTTCTAATGTTATTCTGACTAAGTAAACCTGGCCTAATATTTTTTTATTCTACCCCTGGGTTCTAACTCTAGTCTTGAACCGCTGTCCAGCCTCGTTAGCCGAAGCTCAACCATTTACATATTATCATTCTCATACAAGGATATATTGGATCTCCCCCATTGGTATATAGAAGATCATTGGCATATAGTAGACGGAACTATGTATGCTCGAATAGATTAGAAAGAAATTAAAGTGCAATATAAATTCACACAAAAAAATATAAAATCAAAATAATATTAAAGGACTCATAGTTCAACTCTCACTCTAGCGATGGGAGGTTCAGCTCCTTGGAGCTATAGCAAAAGAAAAGAAAAAAAATAGAATATGGATTACAACCCTCTTGAAGATGAAGAATCTCGTCTCCTTAGATGACGCCTCCTTGCCTTGACTTCCAAGGGCTTCTCCTCTTTTTTTAGAACTCTACCCTAGCCTAACTTTCCTAATCGGTAATGATTTGTGGCTATAATACTGGACTTAATCACAAGAAATACGCACACCGAATCACATACAAGAGGGAGGTATTTATAAGTTTTCCTAAAGTAGTGGGATTAGTAGAGATCATGGGGTTACCCATGATCTAGAATGATTTGTCCAAAAATAACACTCCAAAAATAGCAAACTCGGACTCCACTCCATCTAAAAACACCATCGGTAGTATGGGGGTCGAACCTTCTAGAAGACTTCAATCTAGGGCTGAGATCTGTCGATCTAACGGTGCAGAATAATAGTTCATAGATTGAATCAGCGACACATGCGGCCACTGGGCTATGCCGCATACGGCATAGACCCGAGCCCTCACGACTTCCAGACTTAGCATATTTTCATAGAATTTCGCTATTTTGGTTGTTGTGCACTTTGTGTAGACTTTTGCATGTGCCATGTAATGTCCTGATTTGAGGTCACGCCATGTAATTTCGCCATTTTGGTTGTTTTTGGCCTAAATATACAACTTTCTCCAAAATCTGCTAAAAAATGACTCAAAAACACGTTTGCAGTAAATGAATCGTGTAAATTGCTACTTTGCATTCGCGTTTCGCTATTTTTCGTCATAAAAGATAGTGATTTTTTCTATATGTTTTGGCGTCATCAGGTATGCGGCTGCATATGTGGATTTTTATGCTCTATATATATATAGAGAGAGAGTGTGACTAATATGATTTCAGTAGCATATGGGCCGAAGTGCTTACGGTCTAAATTTGAAATTTCAAAATCCAAAAAGTCGATCTGAACAGTTAGATGTGTTCTCCATATTGAAAAGTGCTTGGAAACCAAATTTTACATTTTTTGGAATTTTTTTGTTATTTATTAAGCCACTTTGAAAATCGCTGATCCAACGGTGGCACTGTTGGGTTAAGCCACGGTGCTACGCGTAGCATAGAGACCTCCGTGCAACGGCTCAAAATTTGAATTTTCAAAATTTTAACAGTCTATCCAAACCATTAGATGTGTTCTCCATATTGAAATGTGCTTGGAGACCAAATTTTACATTTTTTTGAATTTTTTTATTATTTATTAAGCCACTTTGAAAATCGCTAATCCAACGGTAGCTTAACCAATAGTAAAACCGTTGGATAAGCGATTTTCAAAGTGGCTTAATAAATAGTAAAAATAAAATTTGGTCTCCAAACACATTTCAATATGTAGAACACATTTAACGGTTTGGATCAACCATTAGGATTTTGAAAATTCAAATTTTGAGCCGTTGCACGGAGGTCCCTATGCTACGTGTAGCATATTAGCCAAAACCTATATATCTATATCTATATCTATATATATATATATATATATATATATATAGGGAAATTGCTAATATGCTATGCGTAGCATAGAGGGCCTCCGTGCAACGGCTCAAAATTTGAATTTTCAAATTCCTAACGGTCGATCCAAACCGTTAGATGTGTTCTACATATTAAAATGTGCTTGGAGACCAAATTTTATATTTTTTGGATTTTTTTTTACTATTTATTAAGCCACTTTGAAAATCGTTGATCCAACGGTTTTACTGTTGGTTAAGCTACTGTTGGATCAGTGATTTTCAAAGTGGCTTAATAAATAGTAAAAAAATTCCAAAAAAATGTAAAATTTGGTCTCCAAGCACATTTCAATATGGAGAACACATCTAACGGTTTGGATCGACTGTTAGAATTTTGAAAATTCAAATTTTGAGCCGTTGCACAGAGGTCTCTATGCTACGCGTAGCACCGTAGCCACGTCCATCTATATAGATATATATATATATATCTATATATCTATATATATCTATATATATATATATATATATATATATATATATATATAGATAGATAGATAGATAGAGTGGCTAATATAAAAACGTTAGCACCACGACTACCGTGCAACCAAGTCGTTTTCTAATTTTCGAAGTCCAAACGGTCGATACAACCGTTAGATGTGATCTCTATATTAAAATGTACTTGGAGACCAAATTTTATATTTTTTGGAATTTTTTTACTATTTATAAAGTCACTTTGAAAATCATGGATCCAACAGTGGCTTCTGTTTTTACTGTTTGATTAATCGACTGTTGGATCAACGATTTTTAAAGTGGCTTAATAAATAATAAAAAAATTTCAAAAAATGTAAAATTTGGTCAACATGCATATTTTAATATAGAGATCACATGTAACGGTTTAGATCAACCGTTTGGACTTTGCAAATCAAAAAATGACTTGGTTGCACGAGAACCGTGGTGCTACCGTTTTGATATTAGTCACTCTCTCTCTCTATATATATAGAGAGTAGAACTAGGGTGCTCCTAAGTTCACCAAGCCCCTTGATGAACTCAACTTTAAAACCTATCAGATTAATTTCAAACAATGAATATAAACCGTTGAAATCCTTCTACCTTACGAGTGATGCGTCTGCATGTGAAAATTTAAAGTTTAGAATTATTTATTATAAAGTCAAGTGGTCAAATTTAGAATGTTTATAAATTAATTTTCATTCATTCATTTTTTGGAAGCCTTTGGACCACTTGACTCTATACAAATTTTATTTCAAATTTTTAAATTTTTGCATGTAGACGCATCACTCATAAGGTAGAAGGATTTTAACATTTTGGATTTTGTTGTTTAAAGTCAACCCGATAGATTTTAGAGTTGAGTTCACAAAGAAGCTTGGTGAACTTAGGAGCACCCTAGTTCTAGTCTCTCTCTCTCTCTCTATATATAGATAGAGAGAGAGAGAGAGAGAAATGAGAGGGATCAACTTACATCCTTTTTTTGGTGACACCGTATTACAATCTATATTTCAAAGTTTTCAAAGTCCAAACAGTCGATCCAAATTGTTCAACATAATGAATATATTAAAATGTTCTTGCTGATCAAATTTTACATTTTTTTTTACTATTTCTTAAGTATTTTACAAAATTGTTGTTTCCGTACCATTGAACTTTTGTACCTATCTTAATAAATAGTAAAAAAAATTTAAAAATGTATTTGATCTGCAAGCACATTTTAATATATCCATCATGTTGAATGGTTTGGATCGACTATTTGGCCTTTGAAAATATAGGGTGTCATTCGGTGTCACAAAAAAAGAGTGTAAGTGGATCTCTCTTCGTGTGTGTGTGTGTGTGTGTGTGTGTATAGAGAGAGAGAGGGGTTGGCAAATATCAAATCAATTTTTCCTGAGGTCCCGTCTAGCCAAGTCATTTTTCAATTTTCAAAGTCCAAAAGTCGATCCATACAGTTATATGTGATCTCTATATTAAAATATGCTTGGAGACCAAATTTTATATTTTTTGAATTTTTTTTACTATTTATTAAGCCACTTTAAAAATTGCTGATCCAATGGTGGCTTAACTAAAAAGTAAAACCAGTCTGGATCATTAGATCAACAATTTTCAAAGTGGCTTAATAAATAGTAAAAAATTTTATAAAATGTAAAATTTGGTCTCCAATCAAATTTTAATATAGAGATTACATCTAACGGTTTGGATTGATTTTTTGGATTTTAAAAATTGAAAAACGGCTTATTTGCACAGGATCTCAAGAACAATAAATTTGATATTAGCCAACCTCTCTCTCTCTCTCTCTCTATATATATATATATATATATATAAGTATGCGGTACTATGCAGTAATATCTGCATCATACAAGTAATATATGGTAATATATGACTGAATATGCGGCTGAATATGTGGTAGTATTATGCGGCCGAATATCCAGTTGAATATGCAGAACGACATATATTGACTGTATACAAATTTCTATGTGAATTACAACCAAATATACATATGCAATCGCATAGACCACAATTTATTATTCTAAAATAGACGCTAATCCAGTTTGCTAATTTATATTTGAATCACTAAAATTTAAAAATAGCAGAGCTATTTTTAAGTTAGCTCTAATTTTAAGTGATCCAAATACATCCTAAGAAAGGTGCTGCAAGAAGTTTTCTCAAGGGTTTGTATAATTAGTGCGTCAAATCCTACATTGCTAGTTGCTAAAATGGTACGTGGCCATGTGTCAACAGAAGCAAAGTTGACTCAAAGATGGACACTTGCCCAGAGGTGAGCACCCATCCTGATTCAACTTTTTTCTATAAATATACTTCTACATTATTTAAAAAGAATGTTACAAGAATGTTAAGCTTCAAAAAATTATAAAATTTTGTGAACCCTTGAAATTTGTTTCAAATATGCTTCTACTTTTATATTTTTTAGAAAAAATACAAAAGTATACTTAATTATTAAAATAATTATTAAAGAGGAGAGTTCAAATATCTCAAGTATGTCTCATGTCCTTATTTACTTTTTTAAACTTCAAACAGTCAATCCTAGCCGCTCATGACCTCCGTATTAAAATGTGCTTGGAGACCAAATTTTATATTTTATTTTATTTTTTACTATTTTTTAGAGAGATACAAAGTCATTGTTTAAAAAAATATTATGAATCATTCAAAAATAATAATTTTATACTTATCTAAAAAATAGTAAGAAGTTTAAAAAAATATATCTAAGTACATTTTAATATAGAGATTATATTAACAAATTTGAATCGACTATTTAAATTTTAAGAAGAAAATAAAATATGAGACACGATCAATATCTAGATAATTGTAATGGTTTTCTGGATTAATGAAAAATCGGTGGAGTTTCCACTTTTTTCAAAAAAAAAAAAATATATGAGACACGAATAAAATAAAAAAATATGAAATATTTGAACCTTCCTCAATATAAAATTGTGTCGCTCCACCTCTCTATGTTAATTAAGAAACATAATCATATCTTTGCTACTTTTAATTTTCTTAATCAGTCATGCATTTCTTTTAATAAAATTAGACATCAAGTTACTCAATAATTTTAGGACCCAGATAATTGTCCCCGCACCTCCATCCCCCTTCTATCCCCGCACTAAAAGACAAAAAAGTCAACACTACAAGGCAAAAAATCTGGGAGCGCGTAGTATTTAACATCTATATGTAATGTATTTACAATGCATCGAACAAGTATTTAACTCTATTCATTGGAGTATTTAACTCTATTCAAGTATTTAATTCTATTCATTAGAGTATTTAGCATATTTGTCCCCACAAAAATTTTCTGCAGTATTTAACTTTGTTTATTGGAGTATTTAACCGTTCATCGATCTAGTATTTAACTTTGTTCATTGTAGTATTAACCATTGACGTCCAACAGCGAAAAATGTTGTCCCCCACACCCCGCACTAAAGACAAAAAACACCTTTTTTAGAGGGTGGGGGGATGGGAACCACTAAAAGACAAAAAAAAACTTTTTGGAAGGTGGGGGATGAAGGGGAATGAGAATGGGATTCTATATAATTAACTTTAGGAATGTTAGTATTTAACATTATGAATGTTAGTATTTATCTTTAAAGTTAAAAGTATTAATCTCTAAAATTATAAATAAGTTGCATGTATTCTATTTATCATCATATATATTAGTATTTAACTTTATACACATTAGTATTTAACTTCAATCTTTAGTGTATTAATAGTGCATCGAACAAGTATTTAACTCTATTCATTGGAGTATTTAACATATTTGTCCTCACAAAAATTTTCTGTAGTATTTAACTTCAATCTTTAGTGTATTAATAGTGCATCGAACAAATATTTAACTCTATTCATTGGAGTATTTAACCGTCCGCGTCCAACAGCGACATAAATCTGTCCCCACAAAAATGACAAACTAATTTGGTATCGTCCCCGCGTCCCACACATCAGTATTTAACTTTAGGAATGTTAATATTTAACATTATGAACGTTAGTATTTAACTTTGTTCATTGTAGTATTAACCATTGACGTCCAACAGCGAAAAATATTGTCCCCAATATACCCCCACTAAAAGACAAAAAACACATTTTTAGAGGGTGAGGATGAAGGTGGGATGAGAATGGGCTAAAAAACAAAAAAACATATTTTTGGAGAGTGAGAGATGAAGGGGGGATGGGAATGGAAAGTTGTATATAATTATTCATAATTTTAATATCCATAAATAATTTAGATCTGAATTTTAAACCTGTAATCCCTCGTGCATTTCCCTTTTATCTGCATCTCCGGAGTCCGGAGTATATAAAATAAAAGCTCCTTTTAAAAGGTCCGCCATAATGTCATACGGTAAGGGCCAACCGACCACCATGTGAAGGTTATTGACATCTGTCCCCAAAAATTATACAAGCAAATTACATAGTCAGAAATTATAAATCCATCAATAAAAACCAATAAATATAGGCGAACATAAATATTATGAGACTACTAACTTTAATGTTATAGTAAATGGCAATATTAATAAAATAATCATATGAAAAACATTAATTATAACAAGAAAAATCAATAAGAGAGCAGTACTCACATTTTTATTTTTTAGGACTAATATATAAAAGTTTTATTAAGAAAATTATCAATATAACACTAAATTTATCACGTGTGTTTAGTTAGATGGCTATTGGCGTGCTAATTCAAAAGACTGATAACTCGTTCCAAACGTGTCTTTTTTTTTCCTTCCAAAAATTCAAAGCCCACAATAGTAAAACAAAAGACAAATTAAGAATGAACTATTGACAATTAAAAACTTTTGACCTTGATTTTTGACATAATTGGAAATGATAATTTGACTATTGCTCAACTCGTGAAAATTGCACATCTAAATTCCATTCACAAAACTTGGGACCCACATGTCAGAGAAATTCACATCTCAGGAACCAATTTGATCACATTAACAATTCTAAATCAGCTGAACAACTCTTTGACATACCAAAATGCATTCTGGTATAGATAGAGAAATATAAAGAAGGGATGCAACAACACTCCAGCCAAAGAAATGGTTCTAGCTTCAAGATTTTTCAACTTTGTACAATCACATAAGAGTCTCGAATTGATATAAAAAATTGCATAGGTATTAGAATTTGTTACCAACATGTACCAGTTGGGAAATTAACACAATATTCAGACTTGATAAAAAGACAGTAACATAATTCTAATTATTTGTGTACCATAAAATAATAATAAAATTCGTACCACTAACTCAAACACATGAAATTTCAAACTCCAAATACCATCTACACATACATCGACGTCTTTAGACAACCCCCACAATATTACCCAATCCTAGACCTAAACAAAACCTAAATTTCCACACCTCAATATTACCTGTTGCTCTTTTACTATTGTGCCAGAAAATGATAATAGGAACCTTGAAATTAAATTCATAAATCCACAATATAAACCAAATTCCCAATTTACAGAATATCATACCACCCATACATTACCTTACAACAACCTGAACTTAAGGCACACCTATGCAAATTGGGTTGCAACGAAACACTCGTAGACGGTACCAGGTGGATTGGCCCCACCGCGATCTAAAGTAATCACCAGAGATGGTTTTATCTTCAAGACAGATGAAATTTCTATTTTGAGTGAGGAAAACACTTATCCTGACGTTATAATTAATAAACTAACCTGTTGATGTAATTCTATGGCTTCTTGTAATGTTGAATATTAACAATTAGATAGTAGAAGAGAGGAATATATAAACTAATTTCTTTTACTAATGAAGAGTACAAAAGTTTACAAGACTTTGATATATTCCTCACGCTCTCATTCACGTCTCACACTTTCACACTCACCTATACAAGAACTACTATTACCTACTTATATAACTCAATGTCAGTTAGGACAAATTCTAGATGATACACTTATGTAGATGTTTCTACATACATAATATTATAATGCTAATTTCTAGAGCTTTCTTAAACTACTGACTATGTATTAGTCGGTTTAGACACCTTTTGAAGTTTATAGAATGTTCTTGATTTTATTACTAAATTGGGCTTGGGCCTCGGTGCTGCTATATATTTCAACACTCTCCTTCAGCACTGACTTGATGTAGTCTTGATCTTCGGTACTTCACGTTTATCTGGATCATCATGTTTCTTGCTTCTTTTCTCAATTTTTGCTAGAAGTTACTCAGATGTTTCCAGTCTATCTTTGATGACGCCAAAATATATAGCGAAAATTACTATCTTTTATGACAAAAAATTGCGAAAAGTGAATGCAAAGTAGTCATTTTTCCGATTTATTTATCGCAAACGTGTTTTTGAATTATTTTATCCTTGCCTTGACTTCCAAGGGCTTCGCCTCTCTCCCTAGAATTCTAACCTAGCCTATCTATCCTAATCGGTGAGGAATTTGTGACTATAGTGCTGGACTTAATCATATGTAAATATGCACACCGAATTCCATACAAGAGGGGGTATTTATAGGGTTTCCTAAAGAAGAGGGAGTAATGGAGAACATTATCTCTTGATTCTAGGGCCAAAAATAGCACTCCAGAAATAGCAAATTTGGACTCCACTCAATCTAGAAATAGCATGGATGACCAGGAGGTCGGACAATCTAGAAGACTTCAATCAAGGGCTGAGATCTGTCGTTCTAACAGTGCAAAATAACAGTCCACGGATTGAATCCGCGTCATGTGCGGCCACTGGGGCTACGCCGCATGCGGCATAGGTTAAACCCGCATGGCTTCCAGACTTTAGCGGATTTCCATCAGAATTCGCCATCTTAGATGTTTTGCACTTCGTGTTGACTGTTGCATAAGTCATGTAATGTCCTAATTTGATGTTATCTCCAATAATTGCCTAAATTTGGTATATTTGTTCTGTTTTTTGTCTAAATATGCAACTTCTCCAAAACCTACCAAAATGACTCAAAAACATGTTTGCGGTAAATATTTCAGAAAAATAGCTACTTTGTATTCACTTTTCACCATTTTTCGCCATAAAAGATAGTGATTTTCGCTATATATTTTGGCGTCATCATTAGGTCTTATTGAAAAAAATATATAATTATTAGGTAGAGAAAATTTATGGTATTGATCTTCTAGGCTAGCTAGAAAAGTGGGAAATTCGTACTTCGATAGTGGAATAGATTAATAATTAAGAGCACTAATTAAATGTCATTTAGTGAGTGCAATGTGTCTAACAAATCATATTTTGGTAGTGAGAAATTCAGAACTTTGAGAGTACAAAAATTGATCCATCTATATATCTTCCATCATTAAAATTTTACTAAAAGTATCTAAATATTTTTTTTTTACTTAGTAGAAGTTATAAAAGTATCTAAATACTTAACCCTGATATCCTAATAAATCAGCACCATATCCAAAGAGAAATCTTATAACTGGGACAACCTTTAAATAAAAAGATTGATCCTGTCACCTTAAATAGTCCGTATTTTGGGTTGGTCATGTGTCCACATCAGTTGAGAATTGTTATCCAGCAAAATAACTAGCGCTGGGCCCTTTAATTGGTTGACAATTTACATACAATATACATGACATGGTTTACTGTTAGTCTGTTACGTACCAGTCACCTGTTACGTACTATTTAATGACAATTTACATACAATATACATGACATGATTTACTGTTAGTCTGTTACGTACCTGTCACCTGTCTCTTGTTCTTAGAAATTGAATAACTGTTTTTAATGGAAAAAGGTACATATATCGATGAGAAGTCAAGCATTTCATTTTCCATGAAAACTATTTTTATCCATATTTTTAGATGCGCTAATTAAGGCCTAAAAGAATCAGACACTATTCATTCGCCAATTCACGGCATTATGTATCATTTAAATTATATAGATACATCGATGTATGTATCAGCAGAAAAAAAATTAAAAAGATAATATTTATATTTATCTCTTCACCATTAATATTATCTTGACACGATGCTTACAAAGATTTTCATCTAACTTCTTAACCAACGACAGATGATAATAACAGAACTAATTTGGGACAAATTAAAAACCTTAGGAATCAAAGATCATACTTTTAAAATTTTAAAGATCAAAATAATAAGGGAATGATACTTTGAGGACTATTCTGACAATTAATTGATCTATGGTAAAGCTGATATGAAGATATACGAATAAGCAGTGTGAATTAGATGTTGTTTAATATATTTAATAAGTTTCAGACAAATAAATTAATTCAACAATTGTTAGATATGTGCTGAACAACTAATTCGAATTTTCAATTGCAATTCACAAAATGCTGTAGATGTAATCTGTATACAATGCTGCACCAAGTTTGATATAACCTTGATAAAAAAAAAGAATAATTATTTTCATCCCCGCACTACAGTACCCGCATTGTACCCGCACTGTACATTAAAGACATGATGTGTTATGGTCCTCACTAATTACTTGGTCCCCCCATTTTCAGTCTCCATACTCGTCCAGCGTCAGCCTTTATAAATATAAATACTTGCAAGATCAGAAATTGATATTTACAAAACAAGATATTAATACTTGTGTGCGTCACTTGATATGATCACTCTCTTTTTCAGTCTCTAATGGTCCCCGCATCAACATTTCTCAAATAAAGTAGTGGGGATCCCGCATTCCTACATCAACCTTCCTTAATCGTTCCCACGTCAATCTTCTTCTAACAAACATAGTTGACCACATAGATGTAAATACTTCAGTGCATAGATATAAATCATTGTATTACTTGATATTAATACTTTCAAATGTTATCTAGTGTAATATATTCATATGTAAAAAACACTTGCAACATTTCTCTAACAAAAATAGTTGACCACATAGGTATAAATACTACAATACATAGGTATAGATACTTAGAATACTTGATATTAATACTTTCAAATATCATCCAGTGTCATATGTAAAAAATACTGCAAGTGTAGGTATAAATACTTGTGTGACGACGAGCTTAAAAGTACGTCATTATGGATCTCATTTGAAAGAAAAAATAGCGTAGAAAACATTAGTGGTTTTAGATTTGCAAAATTCCTAATGGATCATCAGAAATATGGATGAAAATGAACGGAGAAAAAAACCCACCTCTAAAAATGTGTATGGTCTCCCATCTAGTTTGAGTGGTCCCCACCATACATTTATGATGTTGGTACTTTTGAGAAATTTAGATGAAAAAATAATTATTTACATAAAAGTTGTTCATCTCATAGATATAAATACTTCCGTTCATAGGTATAAATACTTTGGAAAAAAAATTCAGTCCTGAAGTTTTTGCAGTCCCCCAAGTTATTATAACAGTTATAGAAGTTATGATGCGGGTACAGTGCAGGTACTGTAGCGCGGGTACTGATATCAGCTTCCAAAAAAAAAGGACTATATATATTTATATGAGCCACAGCTCTATTAAAAACTTATCTAATTAACACTTTTGTTAAGAAACCAGTTTTTAATCTAGTGGTAAATAAAATATTGCTCTCTGTGTAGGAGGTTGCAGGTTTGAAACCTGAATGAAATTTTTTTTTGTAAATATTAAATAGTTTGATGACTTGACCTCTAACCTTTACTAAAAAAAACTAACAATTTTGTTTTAATAAACTTGAGCAGGACTTAAGCTTTATAAAGTTCATTACAAAATAAATGCCTCCGTAGGCATTTAATATATAGTTAGAAGGTTACAGGTTTGAAATTCGGATGGAAAAAATTATTGTGGATATTAAAATAGTAAGGTAGTTTGACCTCTAACATTGACTAAAAAAATGTCTCAGTTGACCAAAAGTAATAAAATAAATAAAATAACAAAGGATTTGGAGCTCTTCTAATAAATGGGTACACTTCACTGCATGTCTCTCAAGCTTTGTATTTATTTGATGTTGTTCACTTAAATTTAATTTGCCCCTTCAAGTGGTAAAAACATATTCATAAAAACTGGTTCATATTAACAACATATATCCACATTATTACCATTAAAGTTGGATGTACGTTAGAATTAGTCATTAGATCTTTAGATAAATTAAGATGAGATATCACTTTGACAATAACTATTTTGGCAACGATATGTTATTGACATATAAATCATCTAAGAATTAATGGATCAATGATCGTTAATTTTTGGACCATTAAAATTTCAAGTCATGTACGGTGAAACATACCTCAATTATTATTATTTTATAGACATGATATGTGAATAATTTAAATAACACCTGTAATATTAGATTTTAAATTTAAACTTTATATTTAATAACTATTTATATTATCAAGAGTGAGGCTACGGTCATAGCATTGATTGGTCCATACTATGAATTTATATTTGATTTTTAAAATCCAAACAGTTGATATAAACCGTTCAACATTATCTCCATATACAAATATACTTGTTAATCAAATTTTATAGTTTTTACAAAACAAAAAAAAAATAGGTAAAAAATCACTTGATCTAAAAATCTAGACCACTCAAAAGTAGTGATTTTTTACCTATCTAAAAAATAGTAAATAAATTCTAAAAAATATAAAGTTAATTTAGTTAGTCACCAAGTACATTTTCATACTATTTGAATTTTAAAGACAAAAATATTGATTCATAATACATATGCAATTATGCATAGACCAATCCGCAGTATGTGTATATAGCTAGTATACATACCCTCACTCTATTATCAAATAAAACATTCGCAAGTAATTCTCTCTTAGATAAACAACATGAAACAGACAACAAGTTTTGTTAATGAAAGGGCATTAAATTCGGTAGCAATTTGTAAGGAATGACAAAGTTCAGTAACATCCTTATAAATCTACGCTAACAGAATACCTGAATGCAAAATTGAATATTATGTCAATATAACATTGGCTCTGTACGATGGCGAGTGTTTGGCGTTTAGGTGTTTATACAAAGTACAGTACATACTGCTGTGTGTGTTTTCTAAGCTCGTGTACTCGTATCGGTATTTCTCTTATCTTTGAGCATAGGAAATTAATACTGTCCCATTGGGGGTGCCTTATATACGAATTGCGGTACACGGTACCCCACACAAAGTTCAATGGAGAAATGCAAAGAAAACGAAGAAATGTCACTTTACATCAGTATGTAAGCAATCAGAGAAGATGTTGACTGACAAAAAGAGAAAAAAGATGGAGACAACCTACGCTATTTCAACCAATGAAAAAAGAAAGAAAATAAAAGAAAAGAGAAAATAAAGCATACTGCATACGGTTTTTTTTTTCTTTTTTTTTTTAAGTACACCAATGGAGCTGATATGTTGTCAGTATTTGGATTTCAATTTTGATGAATCTCCACGCAGCTTCAAATTTTATTAAAGTACCCCAAATCGGTGCCTCTGACTTACAACATCATCATCTGGTTACTCTATTCCACAGCACAAATATCGAGTCCAACATACGTGCCCTTGTCTTTCATAAATCAATCATTCAACGAGTCTTTCTTTCCTGCGAAGGCTTCGAATTTTGGCTTGTCTTTCTTTTAGGGGTTTTGCTTTGCCTCTTTTGGTCCTTCCTATATTGACATCATTATTGTCAAATGTTACAACAAAGGTGGAAAATTAAGTATGAGGCCTCCTTAAGATTCTTTAAACATCCTTTTTAAGTTCCTTAGTCGCATGATCCTTTTAAACATTGATTCTTTAGCAAGGATTAAGATCCATCCTTTAGGCTTCTTTTGCCCGAAATCTTAATTCCTGCCTGGGCCATAAGGCACTTCTACCCTTGAGTTAAGCCTCCTTAACGTCTATCTATGAATTAAGACAACCGAACATGAGCTTCTTAATACAGATTAAAATGTGATTCTACTTTTGTTGCCGAACAAAAATAAAGTATCATTAAGCTTTTTTAGCTTCTTTAGTCACTTAATTCTTCTAAACTTCAGTGTTGTAATTTTTGTCCATGCCTTAAGACATCTGTACCCTTCAATTAAGCCTTCTTAGTCTCTGCCTACATATTAAGACAACTGAACACGAGCTTCTTAGTCAGATTATGATTTATCCTTCTTATGTTGCCGAATATGAACCTAGTGATTTTTGTCAGCGAGCAATTAAAGTGTTGCTTAGGCTCCAAATAAGTAATTAGGTAACTAATATACAATAAAAAGGCAGAAACTAGATACATCAAAGTACAAACATAGCACCATTACAGGATTCACCGTTAGCAATTAAATCCTTCTTTTCAATGCCTAATAGAATGGTACCAGTGCACTTCAAAATATATTGACTACCCTGTATATCCTACTCAACAAGCCAAAGATGGAACTAGAGGACCAATAGCATAATAACAGGCATACTTTTTGAGTCTCTTTCGAAACACAGCTTGATTTAGAAGCAAATCAAGCTTCCCTTCTGATCGGCCTATCTTAATGGAAGAGGTGCTAGCTTCGGTACAGAAGGAATGGATACCAGATTTATTACCAGTTCAAGACTTAGTCTGGTAATTCACAGTAAATGGTACTGTGACTGGTAAATTAATTTTCTTGTTGTTAGCCTGGCTGGCCATCTAAGCACCTCCAAGTACCAGTAAAGGCCTCCAATTTTGGCTACTATCCTGCTACAACTCCTTGTGCTGAATTTAAATGAATTAGACATAGAACTATTACAGGAGAATTGCAAATTGCCTCCATTGTTCCCCAACATTTGCATCAACGCTTATCGAGTTGCATGGCAAGACCGGTGAATTGTCAAAACTTAAAATTGGAAAAATGACCAAATTAATATCGATTGATAAAGCTCGATCCAAAGTCTATATCGCCAGGGGTGCATAAGTAGACCTCAATCGACTAATAAACTGTAATTGTTCTATAGAGGAGCAAATTCATTGAGCACTCCATAGTAAAACAAATATTATCATAATTGGTTTATTCAAATTTGGTACCCAGCATCTAAATTTTCATAGAACAATTACAGTTCGGGCTAACAGATTAGATAAAGAATAAATTGTCAGCAACTAATAAATGCCTTTACCATTATTCCAACACACAACTTGGATCTAGGTTGCACACCTCACAGACACAGAGTTTTACTTGCAAAAAGATTACAACTATTGGTGTGCATGCAATGCGAGTAAAACATTATGCATACCTTGCAATAACCTTATCATGGTGACAATTTGATCATTACTGGCTCAATACACACACGCACACACAATAAAAAAGCATTCTTACATTATGACATCTGTCTTTGTGTGCGTGTGTTGAGTGCGTGTTTGTGTATATGTATAAAAATAAAAACACAGTGAGCAATTGAAAACCTCTACAGCACCATACTGACATACCAGACCTGCAGGGCCTACATGATCAGCAGGCATGGCAGGCTGAGGCTCCTTATAGTCAAGTGAAGGGGCAAAATCAATTCACAATCTGTCTCAATAATACTAATTGCCAAAGAAGGCTTTATTTCAACTATATCTATGTAATAATTCTTATCGTTGCATGCCACCATATGCTATCTCCCGTAATTAAGCACCAAAAGCTCCTCAGCATCTTCTCCAATTTAAATACGTGTGTGGAACTTCTGCAATACCAATTGCTGGAGGACATTTAGAAGGATTTTAAACAATCATAACAAACTCGAACAGTGACAATAGTATCCTAGAAAATCAGTGGTATAAGACTGGAACTTGACATATATGCCCATCAGGAAACTCACATCTTTCACCGTGGTTATATCTCCTTGTAATATTAAAGTTTGCATCATCTGCCAAACTAATAGGAGAGGACTTGATAGCAATAATATGCTTAATCAAGTTTTTTTAACAAAACAACACCTACAAAATTCTGATAGATTTGTCTGCAAAAATGTTACAAGCAAGTATTTAGCAAGATGATAATTAATAGATTTCATTTTGGCATTTTCCATACAAGAAAGACCAGGCACTAAAACAAACATAGAGAACATCCTGTCACAGTAGAAACTCGCCATCTATTCCTGAAATATAATATGGCTATGAAAAGAAAGAGTTTAAAAGAATCAAACAAAAAAAAAGAACATCAACCTTCCCCCTTTCAAACTAAATTTCTATTTTCCTTAAACGCCTCAGCATGAGATTCGAACTGAACAATATTCAATATTAAACACCAGAATCTCTTTTTGGTTCGACCAGAAGCTGTTTTTTATCATCGCCATCAGCATCATATGGCTTGTTCTTGACAGGCACCGGCACAATTGCACTTTTAGTTACTGATTGCTGGTACAAGACTCCTCCCACAATGGTAGAAACTAAACTAACCAAGCCAGCAGTATTCGCATGCTTATCCCAGATCATCACATTTATTGCAACTGTCAAAAACTTATTTACCACACCAGTGACTGTAAATGCTGTTGCAGAAATTGCCTTTCGCGCAGCAAAACCGAAGAAGCTTATCAATAACCCAAAAACACAAGAGGCCAAAACTGCCACAAAGGAGTCAAAATGAAACCAATCATCCGGCCTCAATTGCATATTGGATAAAATTTCACTGGACTCTCCAGTTATAAACCAAAAAAAAGGTGCCATCATGAGAGAGAGAAGGTTGTTATAAAATACAAAACCCCAGGTATTTAACCCAAGATTCATAACAATGTGCTTGATATACACCATTTCAGTTGTGATAGTGATCAAATACGCAAAAGCCCAAGAATAGGCCGTGAGGGTAAAACCAGAATCGGTCAAAACATACCCAACAGCCCCACCCAAGATTATAAAAAGGGAGAAAAACGTGAGCCTTGAGGGGCAAGGCTGTTTCCTAAAGGCAGTATCTGCGATTGCAACTAAAAGAGGGGTTAAACTGCGGAAAACAATAAATGTGTCTACATTGGCATGTTTTAGCAAATTGGTGTTTGTGAAAATGGCAAGGTAGAAAATGGAGGCAGCTGGGAGGAATTTCTTGGCAGTTTCTAGGGTAAAAGCATCATGGCACAGAAACCCAAGCTTTCCGAGGACCCAGACACCTAGGGCTGATGTCAGATATTGCAAACCAGTTAACAAGGCTGGATATGCAAATTTTGTTATAGCGTATTTGTTTATTATAGCAAGGAGGCTTGAGCAAAGAGCATAGCCGACCACGAGGCCGGTGGTGGTGAAGGTGGACTTCTTGGAAGCTTCTAAAGAATTCATCACGTCACTCAGTTAACTCTGCATAGTTAAATGATTTTTAGTGTCAACTGGTTAAAAACATGAATGGATTTCATATGATGCCAGAAAGTAATAATAGGCTTATGCTGGTAATGATAACTTGTAGGTACCATAAGTCCCAGAACTGGTATAAATAGTTTTCCTTCCTTTAATGTTCTTTTTTTATTTTTATGAAAGAGAAGGTTTATATTAGTGTGCCAGTAATGATTCAGATAAACTATAATTACAAAATTGGGACAAATTACGGTAATTTCATGGGTAATCCTGCCAATGATGAGCTACTTCAACTAAAAAAAAATGGGTAAATGACAAATATATGGCTTTTATCAGAGAACAAAAACTTCCTTAGTACCCTTTTTTTAAAAAGAATAAAAAAGATATCTGTTATCTGCCCAATAATGTATCTAATAGGATCCATTCCCTTTTTATTCAAATGATACCCAGACTACACTCCCTCTCTACTCTATCGAGCAACAAAAATGGTGCAATTCACAACAATTGCGAAAATTGTGAACAAGAAGGGAGAAACTAGAGGCACATTTCCAATGCTGCATAGGGGCCTGTTGCATGTTGATAAATTTTTATGGGCAACTGAGAAAATATTTCACAAGAATCTGGAGAAATGCAACCACATCTGCAAGTAATTAAACTCCAAAGATAATAATTTAAGTGTCTATATTAAAGCTGATTGTACCACAATGAGGGGGGCAAAAAAGAGAAACAAAAGCTAAAGTGAAAAATAAATATAAGAAAACGGTATTCATAACAATTACCAGATTTATGACAGTTTGAAGGTTAATGTTGGGCCCAGTTTGATGTGAAAGAATATGAAAAAATCCTATAAAATACCATAATATCTTTTCTTTCATCAAGAATTTATTAGATAATTTTGTTTCTTAGGTAAATGTTGCACCCAGTTTGATGTTTGATGTGTGAGAATCTAAAAATACTGGAATGTGCTTTATTATATTTGATATCATAGAATTAAAAGGTAGATGGAAAGGAAAATAGATATATTTGTAATTTAGTTTTGATGCTATGCAAACCAGAATTGAATTATGATATAATTCTAAATAGGAAAATCAGAAAATTAAACAAGCACTTACACATGATGAATGAATCATACCAAATTCTTTACATTTAAGATAATAATTAAAGTACATAACACACCAATAATGAACAAGCAGTTTGGTCTAATTTTGACAATTTGACATTGATACAATAACAAGCAACTTCGTTCTAAACAATTGACTTCTGAAATCAACCAAAAACTACACACGAAGAAAAAAAATTACCAAAACAATATAATTATAAACAAGCTTATGTAACACTTTCATGCTTAACCGAACCACCACATTGCTTTCAAAGAATCTAATATCCATTGTGCAATTGAGAAGTAGCATATAACAATTTCATATCATCAGCAAGTACAGAACATGTTTGAGTGCCTTGCTTGCATAAAACGTGCTTACATTCGGTAGTCCAACAAGTGGATATTACTGGTACCAGACAAAGACCATCTAAACCTATAATATGTTTGAACCTAAAATTGTATATCATTAATTACTAAACAGAACCATGGCATTATATCATTTTCATTTATAAAGGGGTGATCAAGGCTTAGCGGTGCTTGAACTATCCAATAAGCCAAAGTTTTTTAGTCCTAAATGATCTTGGGAACCGCACAAGTTGACCAATTGACGTAAGAATCAGAGGATTTAACAAGAGCTTGTAGAGTAATAAAAATTGAATAGAGACACCAGTGTTAAAGAGCTTTATGATTTAATAATACAACATTTCAGCCTAAACCAGTAAGGAAATATAAAATTATGATAACAATGTGAAATAATTGTTCGTTGAACTTGTAAGGTTTATCCGAAAATCTGAAAATAAAAAATCGTAGAACAAAGAAACACCAGTGTTAAAGAGTTTGAAGGAATTAGTACCCTTAGGTTGAGCAATCTTGTGTTGGCATGAACTGCTTCGAAATCAGTGAAGGCTTGATGGACCGAGGAGGAGGAGGAGAGGGAGGAGACGGAGAGGCAGAGCAAGAGGTGCTAGGTGCGGGAAGAGGTCAACGAGAGAGAAGAAAATAAATAGGAGGGGAGGTTTACTTCCCTGAAAAATTTAGCATAATGCCTGTACATGAACCAATTGAAAATATTAGAATTCGGATGCTTTCGTCTCACATCTGGATCCTCTCATTTTGACTGAGCGTAGAAATTGATGAAGTTGAAGACTATTTTTCCCTTGTGTTTAGCACACGGGCATGGCTACATCGAAATTCTAGAGGGGTTTTAATGGTGTCTGGGACGAATTCGTATCCTCTGAGATATCTCAAATTTTGCGTGACTTTTTGGAAGATCTCAATCGTTCAAATACGTTATGCACGAATCTCAAAGCTCAAATAATACTGGCCCCCTAGGTTCCCCCGAATAGGCACCGGACACGTAGGTCACGCAAAAATTGAGATATCTCAGAGGATACGCACCCGTCCCGGGTGTTCTCCATTTCTGACTTTGTTATTATTTAAGAAAATAGAATCGAGATGAATTATCCAGTGAGGTAATCCAAAAGTTGGGTTTTAAATCGGAACCGTCTAAATCAAATTTGAGACTATTCATCCGGTAAGGAGTACACATATCTCAAGACGTAAATTCGGATTCCGAGATGATCATGAGCGACGGATTAGAATCAGATGGTCCCGATGCAAAACTCAAAAATTGGGTTACATTAGGGGATCCGGACCCGATATAGATTAGATAATTAGGTAATTTGTGCAGAGGTCTTTGTTTCTTTTTTGTTTTTTCTGTTGAAGATTGTGCAGCGGTATTTGACTTCTATTTCGAGTGATTTTTTACACGTTTGAGTTACTTATGCTTGTCTCAACCGGTACAGATCGCTTTCAGATCTGACTCATGTTTTTCTGACGGGCAGACCGGGACGGACTGGGTCAAACCCGGGCGGGTTCACGGGTTGCCCGGGTACGGGTACGGGTTCGGTGGATTCGGCGGGTTCATGGGCACGGGTAGGACGGGTTAAATTTTTGAAACTCAACCCTTACCCGTCCGTGGACCCTTGCCCGCACGGGTTGGCAGTCCGAACGGACCGGGTCGACGGGTTGGGACGGTCCGGATCGAATTTTTTTTTTCTATTTTTTTTCTTTCTTTTTTTTGTTCGGTTTTTTTGTACAGTCTAGATTCTAAATTTAGTAATTAAATACAATAGTTTAGTAATGATAATATTTTAATTAAATACAGTAGTTTAGTAATTAGATTCTAAATTTCTTTTAATTAAATAACAATTTAGATTTTTGAAATATTTTAAATGTAATGATATATTGATATGTAATGAAGATTGGGGGGAATGAATTTTGAAATTTTGTTTGGGGAGAATGAAATATTGATATGAAATGAAATATTTGTTTGAAGGGAATGAATTTTGAAAATTTGTTTGGGGGTCCAGCGGGTAGGGCAGGTAGGGGTTCACGGGTTCGGGCGGTACCCGGATCACGGGTCGGGGGTAATTGTTAGAACACTAGATTTGACCATGTGCTCCCGAGTTTCGACTCAAGTTTGAAGAGAAAGCAAAGGAGAAGAAAAAATTAATGACAAGAAAGTTAACGGATTAATCCAATTGAAAGCGAATAAAAGCTGGAATAGGTGTAGGTCCCATGCCCATCGGACCTAGTTTGGTTCTGATGGACAATCCTACCTTAGGATTTCATCAGATTTGAATTGTGGAAATTAATGAGGCTTTCGAATCGAATTTGATTTGTTCCTAATTGGACTCGTTAACTTCAGAAACCCATTTGCTCTTTCATTCCACTCTCTCGTAGCGTCATCTCCTCTCCTCTCCTCTCGCATTTGCAAACCCTTCGCCAACTCTCTCCTCTCTCTCCTCACCGGAGTCTCTCTTAGAGCGCTTTGACAGATCCTCTCACTCGCGCCCTATCACAGCTTCTCCGAATTTGAAGCCGGTAAGACAATTGTTTGATCAATACAAATTGATTGTGTTTTTTGTTTTGATGTAAGACTGATGTTTCATGGCAATGAAACGGACTTATTCTTTTTTTTTTTTAAAGTACAAATTGATTGCAATTCATCTTCTTTTCTCTTCGATTTTCTGATACTTCTGGTGTCTACCTACTGGACCCCCAGTTATAGCTCTGTCAATCATACATGTGGTTTCGGATTTTCTGGCATGTCTCGAGTATTTAATTTTGAAAATGCTTGAATGCAGTTCGATACCATTCTGATCAGGTAAGATCTGGTGTGTTTCTAGATGAATGAGCTCATTTGTTACTCCTAATAGTACATGTAGTAGTGGTTTTGCTTCATCTCGACAATAACTGGTACAACGGAATATAATGTTGTTGATAAAATGATTATCAAACAGTTAAGTTAAACTCTCCTTCTTTGTTCTATTGTTTGATTAAATGATTCTTGAAATAATTATGTGAAACTTTTTTAAATTATAGATCGGTTTCTAAAATGTTTCTTGAACCAGTAGATGTATATGTCACAAGGAAGAAGGGGAAGCTTAAAATTAAAGAAGAGTACTACAGATACAGGGTATCATGCTATCTCATATTCATACGATTATAACTGAGGGTTTTTTTATCATCATTTGAGCTCTTTTTCCTTCATAAATATTTTTTGTAAGTTTAAGAAGTAACCATCTTTTTGTGCAGGATATAATTGCTTTTAACATGGTTTGACTGAGAAATATTAATTCTTACTGTTAAACATGGTTTGACCAAGAAGTTCAAGAAAAAAGACAACCTTATCTCTCTTTTTTTAAGAGAAACATGTAGGTTATGTATTAATATAAAGAGTCTAATCATTACATTGAGGGAACCATAAGTTTAAAGAAATTGAAATAGTCGAAACTTGACAGAAAAATAAGAAAACAACTACTCAATACTTAGAAATAAATAAAAGCATCTTAACGATTTTAAAACCACTAACTATCCTCTTATTATGAACCATCAATTAAGAAGAGTTGGGGGGTCTCCTTTGTAAAAGTTTATTTTCCTTTCTGACAGCTTCCATCTCCATTACCAGTATGTGTGTGAATGCCTTCTCTACCATTTTAAACCCCAATTTCATACCAGTGAGAGCTAGGACTACATCTTGGGTGAGTTTAAGAGATAGGCTTTGGTGAATTATGGAATACTTGACTGTTTCGCCCTTCTTCTTTCTATCCATCTCCTTAGTTGTTGTGTATCGTGATGCTATCCAATACTGAAGTGTAGTGGATTAATTTGAAGCTGTATTTGTTGTTGGCACAGTATTATGATGGCTTGGAATCCTTATAGTGTGCGGCTATTTCTTCGCGCCCAATTTGCCATGTGATGTGGCAGTGTGAGCACCTCTCTACCAATGTGTCGAAGTCGAGCACTGTTGCCCATGTCTTATATTACTTGTATGCATCTTGCCACTGTTTCTACTGCCTTCCATGAAGGGGATTTGTGTGCTTGATTGTTATTCACAATCTTAACCAAATTTTTGCAATCTGTGAATTTGTGGATTATGTTTGGTGCACTGCCCCTTACCTGACATCTCTGTATCGTACCTAGTAGTGCTTGTTCATCTGCATGGAAAAGGGTTAGAGGCCCTTGTTGCCTCTAGTACCGCATGTTTCATGACTCCGTTAGCCCCTAAAAAAATTGCACCCCATCCCTCATTTGTTGATGTGTCCCATGATGCATCTATGAGTGCCAATTCTTGGTGGTAATTACATTGGTTGTTGTGGTTGTGTATTGGTTCTCTGACTTTGGAAGTGGCTTGTGTTGTTGAGTTGCATGAATTTTGCTATTGCTAAGGTGGAGTTTAGGTGTTGTTTTTTGGATTGGAATAGTTCTACGTTTCTTGACTTTCAAATGCACCATAGGATGTTGCAAAAGGATGTAACATGTTCTTTGTTCATTTGTTCTGTGATCATAAGCAAAGCGTTTGAGAGATCAAGAGGGATATCCCTCCCTGATAGCCAATTCAGATGCGAACCATGTTGCTCTTGAGTGTGAGCAATAGAATAAAACATGTGTTAGAAATTCATTCTCTTGTCTACACCTTTGACACAATGATTTGATTGTCCTAGTACGTTTATGCATTTTTGCAGATGTGGCTAATCCCCCATGAATCCTCCTCCATAGAAAAGTTTTAACCCTTGGCACCACCCCATCCCATTTCCAGATCCTTTTCCATGCCCTAATTTGTGTTTCACTATAATTTGGTTGTGGATTGGACTATTTTTGTAATTGCAAATACCCCTCTTTAGTAGTGTCACTTACCTGATTTGCTTTTTGCCTAAAGCAGTCGATCTTTGATCAGTGAATCCAATTTCGGAGGTTTATGTGCCCATCAAGTCTCTAATCTGTTCGCTCCTCCATGTTTGTGTTGCTTGATCAAATAGTTCCGCTATTCTGACATTGACTTGTTCTTTTGAGAGAATACGTTGTATCTCCCATTTTTAATCCATGGTTGGTTTAAAGCCTGAATCATGTTCCCATCCCCTATCTGCCATCTCATCTCATCCTTGAAAAAGGGTTTAAGGTGCTATATAGTCCTCCAAAGAGAACTTGTGTCCCTGGTGTTTTTTATTGCCCAAAACCCACCCCTAAGGAAGTACTTTGCCCGTATCACTTGTACCCAAATTATATTTTCATTAGCTGCCACTTGCCAAACTACTTGGGTAACAAAACCTAGTTGAAGAGGCTCACATCTCATACTCCTAGGCCCCCGTTCTCCACCTCTATACATATCTTTGACCATACAATAAGCGGTACGTACCGCTCTCCATCTACCTTTTCCCATAAGAACCTTCTTAATACTGCATTTATCTCTTTGATTGTGGTTATTGGTAGTGTCGCAATACTCATATAATATACGGGGATTGAGGTCAGGACGGATTTCAACAAGGCCAATCTGCTAGCGAATGATAGCAAGGGAATTTTCCACCCCGCCAGTTTTGAGTATATTTTATCCACAATCAAACTCTATGTTGTATCTTGTTCGTGTTGATGAGTGTGCCACGATTACTCCTAAATACTTTTCTTGTGTGTCTTCCAGTTTCGCCTTCAACCCCCTTAAAACCCTTCCTCTTATTATTTCATCACATGTTTCACAAAACCAGATGCTTGACTTATCTGGATTTACCTCCAATCTCGATACTTGTGCAAAGTCTGTGAAAATCTTATGTAACCCTTCAATTTCTACATCCGTGGTTTATCCCATGACCATTAGGTCATCTGCGTATAGGATATATGTGATAACAGGTGCACTCCTCACCAATTTAATTCCTCTTATAACCCTTTTGTTTGTTGTAGTACGAATTATTTGGTTAGGAACTCCATAGCAAGTATAAAGAGGTAAGGAGAGAGGGGACACCCCTGTCATAATCCTCGAGACAGTTTTATGAACCCTTAGCCTCCTCCATTTACTAATATCATAACAGTACTCATTTTTATGCAAGAACTAATGAGGTCATTAAGTTTTGGTGGAAAATTGACTCTTTACATTGCCTGCCACACAAATTCCCATCTAACCGTATCAAAAGCCTTACTGATGTCCGCTTTTAACATGAACGAATTCTCATGGTAACTCCTTGATTGGAACAAGTGTATAACTTCTTTGACCAAAATCGTATTGTCCGCTATATTTCGGTTTCTGATTAAGACATTTTGTGTGTTTGATATTAGGTTGGCTATATAGGGTTGTAGTCGGTTTGAGATTAGCTTCATCAGTAAGTGATAGACTATGCTTCCCACAGTCATAGGTCAATAGTCTTTAGGGCTTTGTGGATCATCTTTTTTGGGGATAAGGACAATTTGGTTGTGGAGCCATTTTTGAGGTGGTTTTTGGTGAAGAAAGAATTTCCTCAAAGGCTCTGGTGAGGTCAAGGGCAAATAGGGTTCAATTTTGTTACATGAATCGCGCATTAGGTCCCGGCGTCTTGTCGGGACCCATTTGAAACAATGTCTCTTTAATCTCCTCTGTTGTTGGGGGGCATGGATAGACGCTGATGTGCCTCTATAGGGCACAGAAAGTTGCATGGTTAGGTTAGCTAACGATGCGGGAATATATGAAAGAGAATGCTCCCACATAGATTCAGTGCTCTAGTTTCCAAACTAACATAGACAGGTCACCAAACTCGGGGCATTGTTTGACATCTTGTTAGTGTTGTGATCTAGAAGTCAATCATTTGATGATTGTTTTCTAAGTTTTGTTTATGTAATTAAATGATTATGTTTATCATTTTGTTCCTTGAGGATTTTATTAATTATAGATCATTTAGGTTGAGGACTCGAAATTGTGGAAATATATACATGTATTAATAAATACTTTAAAGTGTCTCTAGTCTTGGTAATTAACAAGGAACATTAATTATCGGTATAAGATTAGCATTTAGATTAGATGATGATCATGTTCTGCAGATCATATGACAAGGAGTTGTCAATCTAATCAAATGGATACCTGATGGAGATCAGGGGATTGGACGTGACCAAAGTAAAATATTTAATATGCATTGTTTTTGTATCATTAATGTTTTATTTGTGTCTGAAATTCTAAGGTATGAAATGATTGTTTCTCCCACATGGAAATATATATTCATGGATATTATCTAACGTTGTCCGTAACCGACAATTATACAGATTCTATCTCAGTATGTATCTCTTATGTGGAGGGATAGTAATTATCAAGAATACCAATATCCCTCATATAATGAGTGATGATATCACTAGATCCCTTGATGAAATAATACAAGTATGTGCACATATGATTAAGGAGTTAATCATAATTACTGAATTATTTCGGAATCAAGAAACGAGTAGATTTGCAAGGATGACACATTTCTACCTTGGATCTATTCATGATATCATGAGACATGGAATTGACACGAGGTAATTATTGCTTAGAGATCGTGATACAATATGGTACTTATCATCTGTGTCATTTGGGTAATTACAATGCATATTGCTAGGTGCTGCTTGTAATTTATGGAATCGAAAAGAGTTTCAGATTCTATTGCCAAATGACATAGATCCCACAGGGTCACACCAATAAGGAATTAATTAGAAAGGCTCCTTAATTTATTTGACATGTATGACATGACAAATAAATTGGTTGACATGTGTTTGAGTGGATATTATCATGTTGTATAATCCATTTCTAGCCTTTAGATTGGCTCAGAGGTGATGTGTCACGCTTTTGGGCCTTTGATCCGGGGCCATAGAAGGCAATGCATGCTTTTCGTGATCCTAGACTCTGGAAGAAGAATATTCCTCTCTTGGCATCATCCAGAGGGCATATAACTCGTGTCCTTCAGGACCACAAGGCTGTTCACAGCTGCAATGGCTTGGCATGTAGTGTAACAGCGGTATACCGAATCTTAACCGGTGCTGCATTGATTATTGTGCTTCAATCATCAGGAGAAAGGCTTATGGCATCGCAACGTATATCTTAAAGTGTCCTAGAGCATATCATATCGTCCTAAGCACCAATCCGTTGTGCGTCATTTGCACTTGAGCGGCATTGAATCACATTCATGCTTAAGCTCAATTGAACGTGCCTTGACCCAATTGACACTTCATATCGTGTTGTTTCATGTCCATAGAGAGCATAGCAAAACCTCGAGTCTCAATTTTGCCTATTTCGGCCGACTCTTCTCATTCATGGTGTTGCTTCTCGAGTTGGATTGAGGAAGAAGGAGCATACCTTGTATCCGAATAAGGGCAGTAAGCATCAGGTAATGACCTATTTCTCATGGTTTGATCAAGCCTTCGCTCAATTATCCCTTAATTATCCATTAAGTGGTGACTTTACTGAATTTTACAGCATATTTCTCTTTTATTTTTCTTCTTATTTTCATCTGCATTTAAACAAAAATTGACTATTCATGAAATCTCAAAGTAAACAATCTAAAGTTCAGAATTGGTTTCGAATTATTCGTAATTTTAGATCTAATACTTCTTTTATTCACTCATGGTGCAACAGGTTCTTTAGATAATTTGTAGTTTTAGCTCTGCATACACTGTTCTCATCTAGTATAGGCAAAGCGGTTAATTATAGATAATTTTTGGTTCAAGTATATTTAACGGATGGTCTTTAAATAATATGCTTTTCTCATTTTATTCCTAAAGTTTTAGATTTCCCCTATTGGTCCCTAATATTTTTCATTTGCTACCATATCACTTTAACCTAACCTGTTAGAATATATTAAAACCAGTGGATGGAAAATCCTTAGTTTTGTAAAAAGGTAATATGCTGCTAACTCAATCAGGTCTTGTTCTAACCTAAATATCAAGAACCAAAACCGAGAGCTAATCGACGCCAAGTAATCTTGCAAAACCCACAAAATGGAAACAGTATCAACTGATCACAACTCAGAGATAAGGGTTTTGATTAACCTAAATACCAAGAACCAATACCAATTTACCACAACTCAGAGAGGAATTTTGATTTAACTTAAATACAAGCAGCATCGCAACTTAGAGAGAGAGAGAACGCACCTGAGCGAGAGGAGCTTAGAGACCCAACGACAGAGCAAGAGTGGCGAGGTGAGAGGAGGGCGACAGAGGAGAATGGAGACCGAGCGAGAGAGCGAAAGACGAAAAGAGAAGAGACTTGAAGGGCTGACTCGGCTCGGGGGGGTCAGCTCTGTTAGAGCAATAAAATTTGAGTCTGAACCAAGTTCGAGCTTTATTTAATTTAGAGTCTAGTTCGATATAATTTATTGAGCTGTCTGACTCATTGGCTCATGAGCTAGCTCGGCTCATTAGTAGGCTTAGTTAAATGTCAAGTGATTGATTTTAAACCAGAATTTAAAATGAGAATATTATAAAATTTTAATTAGCACAAATAGATTTTGGACGAAAATTCAACCTTGCTATTTATCATGGAGCGCTCGAGTAAGCATGAAATTTGAGTTTGCCTTGCAGAATCCATACAGTACCCATTCTGGTACACTTGAGTATTACTTTGCAAATTCCGAAGGGCATTATGTAAGGACTCATCCAGTATAAATTGGAATGGAGACAATCTGAACCCCATAGAACCACTTGTGAGTAGTTGTGACTTGTCTTCCAAGACGGTGCCGTTACGCGGCGGCTTCCCGCTGGGTACGAATAGTCGAAAATACGCTCCTCCCCCAGAAAAAACTAATTCAGAAATAAGAAGCGGGACCCACATATCAGTGAATCATTCCGAAGCACAATTAGTCTAGAAAATCTCCTTTCTCAATCTGCCATTCGGGAGTCAAGGAACTGGCGCAGGCGTTCAGCTTGGATTTGAGGAGAAGATAGAAAGAAATACGGGAGAGGAACTGAGCCGTGCGGTGCACCGGGTGATGAGCCGCGTTTTCGCGAGGAGGATTAAGATGGCTGAGGAGATTAGGAGAGTCGCTGGCGAGACCCCGTCGTCGTCATCGTCGCCGTCCGTCTCTCAGTCCAGGTGGGCGTGGCCTTCTGTGCTCCGTTGGATCCCCACCTCTACGGAGGGCATCATCGCCGCCGAAAAGCGCCTCCTCTCTCTTGTAAAGTATAACCTATCATTCTTTTTGGTTTTCTTGTTTAGGTGGTGATATTTTTTTTTTTCTTGGATAACAATTCTCTTTTGAGATAAATCTTAATTGACAAGTAATTTGATATTAAACACTAGCACCTATAGTTGTAATTATGGCGACAGAGCAGAAAATTACTCATCCATTTATTTTTGTTAATATTCCGGCTGATGAGTACCAATCCAATAAGTGTGCCAGTTTATTCAGTACCAATGTAATTAGCCCTTGATATTTTTTTAAATAACTTGAATTACTTTTTGGTGTTCAAGTGAAGTGTTAATAAGACTGTAGTATTAACAAAAAACAAGGGGATGAATAGAGACAAGAACAGCTCTTAATTAGTGTATACTATCACAATCATATGATTTCTTCCTAGTTTATTAGATTTATACCCAATAGATTTGAAAATAGATGATTTCTTTGCTCTATTGTGCAGAACTGGATATGTACAAGAGCAGGTGAATATTGGGTCTGGTCCGCCTGGGTCAAAGATCTCTTGGTTCAGATCCACTAGCAAAGAACCAAGATTCATTAACACGGTGACATTTGATAGCAAAGAGAGTAATTCACCGACACTTGTCATGGTGCATGGCTATGGTGCCTCTCAGGGTTTCTTCTACAGAAACTTTGATGCGCTTGCAGATCGATTTAGAATTGTTGCTATAGATCAGCTAGGGTTAGTTTCTTTTTCAGGGCATAGTTTTCAATTACATTCAAAATTTCACAATTTACCATATAATCTACTATGGTTTGTCTTTTTTTTTTTAGTTTCAATGTATCACCCAATATTTTTTTCAGTTTTTGCTAAAGGCCACTGGCAGTTACAACAAGTATGTCAACAAGAAAATTACTGCCTTGCGTGACTTTTTTTCTTCTCATAATATTCTGTATAAACATTAAGATCTAGGGCCACTTGGCTTATTTTTGGTCAATTATGGACTAACAAAACACAAATCATGAGAGTCAGGGCAACATTTTTAATACTGGAAAGGCTACATCATTTTCAGCAATCTAGTTTACTGGTTGGTGAAAGTACCTTTTTTAATCAAATTTTTAACATTTTTGACGTTTTTTTCAGATGGGGTGGATCTAGTAGACCAGACTTTACTTGTAACAGCACTGAAGGTTGGTGCTCATTTATGTTTAAAACTTTTAATTATAATCGTTTTAATGTTTTTGTGTATGTTGTACAAGTCATCTTGAAAATAAGCAGATACATATTTTCAAAGTGCTTATTTGTGTTATTTTTTCATATAGAAACCGAAGAATGGTTTATTGATTCGTTCGAGGAGTGGCGCAAGGCTAAAAATTTAAGTAATTTTGTTCTGCTTGGTCATTCTTTTGGTGGATACGTTGCAGCCAAATATGCACTAAAAGTATACTCTTTAATCTTAATTTAATTAATCTCATACTTAGCCAATTTTTTGCTAGGAAGCCCTTTAGAAGCAATATAGCTGCAATATGTTACAAAAGATCAAGGCATCGTTTGTTATTGACAGTATTTGAATTTTTATGCAAACAGATTACTTGTTTGTGAAGATGATGAACCAGCTTCAATTTTATTAATATTTTCAAATGTACCTTAATATTGTAAATGCGGCTTGGGCTTTAATTTCTATATCTGAATGGTCCTTTCATTTTGAAACATAAAGTTGGCAAAGCAATCAATGTTGTTTTGAAATTAGTTCAGTCATAAGAACCCTTTGCAAATCCAATTTATGGAGTTCTTTTCAGAACACTTATGGACTATACATCTTTTTCCTAATGCATGGTTCATTAATAACAATTTGACCCTGGGTGTAGCATCCTGAGCACATTCAGCACCTGATATTGGTGGGTCCGGCCGGTTTTACATCAGAGACGGACAAGAGCTCAGAATGGGTAACCAAATTTCGAGCTACTTGGAAAGGCATGATTTTTAATCATTTATGGGAATCCGGTTTCACACCACAGAGAATTATCCGGTAAGTGACGCATTATATTTTAGGTTGACTTTTTTAAATGAATGTCGGGAAAGGATTAGCACAGTCCAGCGTTACCATTAAAATTAAAAAATTAAAAAAAATCTCCTGGTGAAACCTACTGCGATTGGCAACCTTTCTATGAATGCACGTCTATAAAAAATATGTTTGGCTTACAGAGAACAGAAGGGGTTTGTACGCATACGTGCTCCAGTGCATGCGCATTCAGTTTGATAAGATCTTTGTTTTTGTTGATTTTCAGAGGGCTGGGACCGTGGGGTCCGGATCTGGTGCGTAGATACACTAGTGCTAGATTTGGTTCTCATTCGACTGGTGATGTGTTGTCAGAAGAAGAATCCACACTGTTTACAGGTGTCATTCTTGCTATTACTTTAATTTATATACAACTCCTTTCTTTATTGGGGTGAATTTAGGAGGGGTAGGGAATCAGGTAACGCAGGGAGCTAATTTTTTATATAAAGGGTATGCATAGTCTACGTTCATTCTTATGGTACATCCTTACGATGTTTCCTATATCCATCGGAGAAATTGTCTAAATAAGAGACAAAAGGGTTTGTTCGGCTTCATTTTTTTTTTTTTGTAAAATCCGCCTGAGAAATTGTCCAAAAAGATTGTGTTTTTCTTATTTATATATTTGAAACTTTCATTTCCATTTCTCAATAATATGTAATTGATCCCTGATTAGACTTCAATTACTATTAGCAGTAATATACCTGAGGTACTTAATCAGGATTAATTTCATGATACTTGATACTGCTGATCTGATATATTATGGCATTACGGGCTGATATTTTACCACTACCTTTATCCATACTGAAATTCAGATTTTGGGCTTAACTAGAGATAATGATTAGATTATAACTGCTAATATGATATTCCAATACTTAATTCCCACACTATTATGTGTACTAAATTCTAGCGGTAATAAGTGATGGACAACACATCTATTTTTTCAATATTTTGATGAACATTAGAAATGCACTTGTTTAAAAAGTAAAAACCTTGAGTCGGGTTTTACCCACCTGACAGCAGGCAAAGATAAATATGAAGTGTGCCTGACCAATCACACAGACCAGTATGTAAACCAAATGGCATGGAAACTTGGCGTTGGACCAACTGTCATACAGTTGCCGGCCTTGTACCTTTTTCTGATAAACATCCAAAGTAAACTTCCATCAGTTTTCTTCTTCTCATGAAAGATTGAATAGGGTGGGTAGTTTTTTTTTAAATAAAATGGGGCTACATAGTGTTTGGTAAACTTAACTATTTTATATGTTCCTATTAATTAGCAAATAAGCTAACCCATTTTCTTGCATATTCAAGATTACATATACCATACTCTAGCGGCTAAGGCTAGTGGAGAGCTATGCTTGAAGTACATCTTTTCCTTTGGGGCATTCGCTAGGAAGCCTCTTCTACAAAGGTAGTGTTGTAGCTGATCTTTCAATTCAATTAGAATACGAGTGCACAAAAAAGTTGATATAATGTAGTCTTAATAAACTTTTGGTGCAGCGCATCACTATGGAAGGTACCAACTACGTTCATATATGGATACCATGATTGGATGAATTACAAAGGCGCACAACAAGCTCGAGAAGACATGAAAGTGCCTTGTGATATTATACGGGTTCCACAGGTCTCTCCTCTCTGTCTGTCTCTCTCTCAACAGAAAGCACAAGAACAAGGCAATTGAAAGAATGCATGACACTTTCAACATTTATAAACCCCACTTAAAACAACCTGCTAATTATCCCCATAATTGTTGTTTATATCAATTGAAGCAATTCTGTTTATAACTAGTTTACATAAACTTTGAAGTTTGAACCCACACTGACTTGGCCTGCTGGTCAACAAAAGTGGTGTTAAGAAAAGAACTCTTGAGCTGTGCAATTTCTGTTAGTTAGAAATATCTCAAACAGTGTGGGTCTGACATGCAATTATCACAAATTCTGGGTACTGGTGTGTTGTTTGCAAAATTGAGAGGACAAAATTTGCCTGAAAACTACACGTTCCACCAGTTAAAAACAAAATTTTAGCTTGCAGAACTGTAGTTTGCTGTTTTACAAGGGCCCAAGAGAACAAGAAAAGAAATCTGGAAAATAATTGAAGTAATTTTTGTTTCTTTTGTTTGAATACAGGCAGGTCATTTTGTATTCATAGACAATCCATCAGGATTCCATTCGGCTGTATTCCACGCATGCCGTAGAATTCTCTCTCCAGATAATAATTCAGAGAATTTACCTCTCCCTGAGAGCCTAATATCTGCATAATATAATTGTTTTGCGTCTTAGATGCTGGTATTTGTTGCTAAATTGTATATTTATGTAATGAGATAATTCTTATCTGTATTTTCATGATATATATGCATGATTGTGCTGGAACGTGTCTATAAATAAAATTAGTAACTCATTTGTTCCTATTATCATCTCTTTTAGTAGTACTAATTCAAAAATTAGTAACTCATTATTCATACAAAATATTTAATTAACATAATAAGATAAAAAAACTATTTTCGAGGAGAGAAGTGTTTGGATTGTATTCAATTAAAAATAACAACACTATTCTTGAATTAGTGCTATTTACGTACTTTCAAACATACCTAAAAAAGACGGCTTACGCTTTGTAACATCCAGATTCCAGACTGGCTCCAATGTGAATTTGTCATTCATTTGAATTTCACCTCGGTAATCCTTCGCGTCCAGGTTTCAACCAATCAGAACAAAGCACACGGATCGTGTGTTTCTTTGCACTCAATCTGCTCCGTCCGATTACCCAAAATATTACCGTTTGTGTCGGTTCTGTCTTCGACTCTTCAATCTAAATATAAAAACCCCGAGTCAAATCACTTTCAACCCATCCCTAGAAAAGACAAATCACATCCTAAAATCCCTAATTAAACTCAAAATCTCCCCGCTCGTCTTCTTTCGTTCAAAACCCTAACCCTAATCCTCCTGCGCAGAACAGATGGCTCGTACAAAGCAAACCGCTCGCAAGTCGACCGGAGGCAAGGCCCCTCGCAAGCAACTCGCCACAAAGGTACGTTTTTATTGATGATTCCCTGGTTTCGTACCGGATCGGTACGGACTCGTGAAGTTTTGCATATTCTTATCTATGGGTGAGAGTCGCTGTGCGCGATTTGTTCAATTCATCTCTGATTAGTTCAATAAACAGGCTTTGTTATCTTTACTTAGTAAGTCACATAGGTTTTAAGTTTTAAGTTGAACAATAGTGTTGGACTTGCAAATTTCCATTGATAATTTCTGCTATTATTTGGGATAATACCAAAATCCATGAAAGTTGATAATCTACACACCAAAATTCTATTCATTCCTGACTTCAGGCACCTAATTTTGTTTATATTAATTTTTAAAAGGCTGCAAGGAAATCGGCACCAACAACTGGAGGTGTGAAGAAGCCACACAGGTACAGACCGGGTACTGTTGCTCTTCGTGAAATCAGGAAGTACCAGAAAAGCACAGAGCTTTTGATTCGCAAGCTCCCGTTCCAGCGTCTTGTCAGAGAAATTGCACAGGATTTCAAAACTGACCTGAGGTTTCAGAGCCATGCTGTGCTGGCTCTCCAGGAGGCGGCTGAGGCATATCTTGTTGGTCTTTTTGAGGACACAAATCTCTGTGCCATTCATGCTAAGAGGGTCACCATCATGCCGAAGGATATCCAGTTGGCACGTCGCATCAGAGGCGAGAGGGCTTGATTTGATGAAAGTTTGTATACTTAATTGCTTTTTGGTTGTTTCTAAAATATCCTAGGGATTAGGATTTTATTGCAGTTAATGTTTAGGTGATGATATTGGAAAGACAATTTGGTTAATTCAATGTTTGGTTGAAGCAGAACGTGCTTCCTTGTTGAGTAATTTTTGCAGTTCGTTTTTTGTGATCTTTTATCAAATTAAAATTAGTTTGATTAAACGAGTCTCTAGCAGAGATTTTTTTTTTTTTTTTTTTTTTTTGTGAAAAAGCTTGATAGTGGCTATTAAGGAGGGGTGTAAACGGAGTGAATTCGTACCGGATAGTGTCAATATCAAATTCATGTCCACATTTTAGTGATTAGTGAGCATATTATATAAAACAAATAATTGAGTCATATGCATAGTAACAAATTCATGTCCACATTTTAGTGATAGTGAGCATATTATATGAAACAAATAATTGAGTCATATGCATAGTAACAAGATTGGTAAATTATTTGTGAATAATTTGGAGTTAAGCATCTTAAAAATCAATTAGTAGTAAGGTTATAGTAGCATAGTGGGGAGGTAAAAAAAATATATATATATTGCAAATAATGTAGTTATAATAGAAGCTATCATACTTAGTATTTTTTTTTTCAAAATTTATATAATATATTTTTACTAATTATCAACATAATCAGTATTGGAGAATTGGAATAATAACTAAATGATAACTCATCTAAGTTTATATATTTTTCAATTATGCAAATAAAAAGAAAAAAAAAATATATATACAAGATAATATTATTTAATAGTTCGTATTTCATACTATTATAGATTATAATAAATGAAGAGCAATTAATTTTATAAGTAAATGAAATTAGTATATCTATTTGAATATTTTATATATTATAATAATCAAAATCAGCTTTCAATGAAACAAACAACGATAATTTTATAGATGAATACTAAATGAAAAGATTATAATAAATGACAATAATTTTATAAAAACAAACGACGATAATTTAGTGTGGATCTTAATTTTTTAATCCCAATCTCTAGTTCTACTCACACTCTCTCTCCACTGGGAATTTTTTTTTAAAATAGAACCGATTTTAAATATTTTAATCAAACAAACATAATTGATTTAATTTTTTATAAAAAACAGGTCCACCGATTTACAGAATAAGTGGAGACAGAAACACATTTGCTCCACCAATCCACAAGAGCCATTTGCTATAGTTTTATGTAATTACAATTTGAATGCATAAATTTCATTACAATTTCTTATGCATGCTACTCATTGTATAGAAATCTACATTTAATTAAAAATCGACCTGCTACATATAAATTATATCATTTAAACCAAACAAAACATATTCTCTTTTATTTGTTCATGTGCCTTTCCTCTCTGTCGTAGCTTCTTTTATTTGTGTTTATTTGTACTTTTAATCAACTTTGACCACATTTATGATCCAAAATTTACGATATCTTACAAATAATCTTTAACTTGCGTTCCTTTCATAACCATAAATTTATTTGGACAAAATCAAACAAATGCAATTCCCCTGAGAAGCAAATAATAAAATTTTATGGAAGCACTCCTTTCTTTTTACTTGATATATTAAAATTCTTTTGTACTTTTTAAAATTCTATGTACAATTAAAACTAAAGTACGATAAAATATAATTAAAGTGCAAGGGTATTAGGCAAAGAAGCTAACGATTAACGCTTAGAGGTCAGCACATGTTTTACAGGTTCAAATCAAACTTTTTAAATGGATTTTTTAAACACCACAGCAATTTTTGTAGAGGTCAGGACATGTTTTGAACACAAGAACGAAGACAAATGAGGTTCCTATGCATAACAACAAGTGCAAATGATGGTGTTAAGTACAAGAAAAACCACAAATGAGACTGTTAAGCACAACAATAAGGGAAAATAAACTTACTTTCTACAAAAATATTGGCAAATGCGCTTGCTAAGCACATGAACAAGAGCAAACGAGGTTAGTAAGAACAAGAACAACAAAAAATGAGGTTGCTAAGCATCAGAACATTGGCAATTGACGTTGTTAAGCACAAGAACTAATGCAAATTATGTTGTTTAGCACTAAAACAAGGGCAAATTATGTTGCTAAGCACAAGAACAATGGCAAATGAGTTTGTTAAGCACATGAATTAATACAAATGATGTTGATAATCACAATAACAATGACAAATGAGGTTTTTAGGCACAACAACAACAAGGTCAAATGAGGCCCCTAAGAAGAAAAACAAATGCAAATTAGGTTGATAAGTATAAAATCAAGGACAAATAATGTTGCTAAGTACAAAAACAATGACAAATGAGCTTTCTTTGGACAAGAACAATGACAAATGCACTTGCTAAGCACAAAAACAAGAGCAAAAGTGATTGATAAGCGCAAGAACAATAAAAAAATGAGCTTGCTAAGCATAAAAATAAAGACAAATGAAGTGCACATGAATTAATGCAAATAATGTTGCTAATCACAGTAACAGTGAATGAGGTTGCTAAGTACAAGAATAAGGCCAAACGATGTTCCTAAGTACAAGAACAAGGCCAAATGAGGTTGTTAAGCCCAAGAACAAATGAAAATGAAGTTCATATGCATAAGAACAAATGCAAATGATATTGTTAAGTACAAGAAAAACCACAAATGAGGTTGCTAAGTACAACAACAAGGGCAAATGAGTTTTATTTGCACAAGAGCATTGGCAAATACGCTTGCTAAGTACAAGAACAAGGACAAACGAGGTTAGTAAGCACAAGAATAACAACAAATCAGGTTGCTAAGCTTCAGAACATTGACAATTGAAGTTTTTAAGTACAAGAACTAATGCAAATGATATTGCTTAGCACAAGAACAGGAGCAAATGAGGTTTCCAAGTACAAGAACAAGGACAAATGAGGTTGTTAAGCACATGAAGTAATGCAAATGATGTTGATAATCATAATAACAACCACAAAGTAGGTTTTTAGGCACAAGAACAAGGTCAAATGAGGTTCATAAGAAGAAAAACAAATGCAAATGAGGTTGATAAGCACAAGATCAAGGGCAAATAATGTTGCTAAGCACGAGAAAAACCGTAAATGAGGTTGTTGAGCACAAGGACATGGGCCAATGAGCTTTCTTTGGACAAAAAGAATGGGAAATGCACTTGCTAAGCACAACAACAAGGGCAAAAGTGATTGATAAGCACAATAACAACAACAAATGAGCTTGCTAAGCATAAAAACAATGACAAATGATGTTGTTAGGCACATGAACTAATGCAAATAATGTTGCTAATCAGAGTAACAATGACAAATGATGTCGCTAAGCATAAGAATATGACCAAATGATGTTCCTAATCAGAAGAACATGGGCAAATGAGGTTGTTAAGCCCAAGAACAAATGCAAATGATATTGCTAAGCAAAAAAAAAAAAAGAAATGAAGTTGTTAAGCACGAGAACGAAGGCAAATGAGTTTCCTATGCACAAGAACAAGTGCAAATGATGTTGTTAAGTACAAGAAAAATCACAAATGAGGTTGCTAAGCACATCATGGGCAAATAAGCTTTCTTTGCACAACAACATTGGCAATTGCACTTGCTAAGCACATGAACAAGGGCAAACGAGGTTAGTAAGCACAAGAACAACAACAAATGTGGTTGTTAAGCATCATAACTTTGGCAATTGAAATTGTTAAGCACAAAAACTAATGCAAATGATGTTGTTTAGCACTAGAACAAGTGCAAATTATGTTGCTAACCACAATAACAATGACAAATTATTTTTTTAAGCCCATGAACTAATGCAAATGATGTTGATCATCACAATAACAATGACAAATGAGATTTTTAGGCACAAGAACAAGGTGAAATAAGATTCCTAAGAAGAAAAACTAATGCAAATTAGGTTGATAAGCACAAGATCAAGGGTAAATGATGTTTCTAAGCATAAGAACAACCCCAAATGATGTTGCTAAACACAAGACAAGGGCAAATGAGTTTTCTTTGGACAAGAACAATGAGAAATGCACTTGCTAAGCAAAAAAACAATAGCAAAAGTAATTGATAAGTTCAAGAACAACAACAAATGAGCTTGCTAAGCATAAAAACAAAGACAAATGAGGTTGTTAAGAACAAGAACTAATGAAAATGATGTTGCTAATCACAATAACAGTGACAAATGAGGTTGCTAAGCACAAGAATAAGACCAAATGATGTTCCTAAGCACAAGAACATGGCCAAATGAGGTTGTTAAGCCCAAGAACAAATACAAATGATATTGCTAAATATAAAAACAACTAGAAATGAAGTTGCTAATCATAAAAACAATTAGAAATGAAGTTAAGCACAAGAACGAAGGCAAATGAGGTTCCTATCCACAAGAACAAGTGCAAATGATGTTGTTAAGTACAAGAAAAACGACAAATGAGGTTGCTAAACACAACAACAAGGGCAAATAAGCTTTCTTTGCGCAAGAACATTGGCAAATGCGCTTGACGTTGTTAAGTACATGAACAAGGTCAAACGAGCTTAATAAGCACAAGAACAATGACAAATGAGGTTACTAAGAATCAGAAAATTGGCAATTGACGTTGTTAAGCACAACAACTAATGCAAATGATGTTGTTTAGCACAATAGCAAGTGCAAATGAGGTTGTTAAGCACATGAAGTAATGCAAATGATGTTGATAATCACAATAACAATGACAAATGAGGTTTTGAGGCCCAAGAACAAGCTCAAATGAGGTTCCTAAGAAGAAAAACAAATGCAAATGAGATTGATAAGTACAAGATCAAAGGCAAATGATATTGCTAAGCACAAAAACAACCGCAAATGAGGTTGCTAAGCACAAGGACGTGGGCAAATGAGCTTTCTTTGGACAAAAAGAATGGAAAATGCACTTGCTAAGCACAAAAACAAGTGCAAAAGTGATTGATAAGCACAAAAACATCAACAAATGATCTTGCTAAGCGTAAAAACAAAGACAAAAGAGATTGTTAAGCACATGAACTAATGCAAATGATGTTGCAAATCACAGTAACATTGACAAATAAGGTTGCTAAGTACAAGAATAAGGCCAAATAATGTTCCTAATCATAAGAACAAGGGCAAATGAGGTTGTTAAACCCAAGAACAAATACAAATGATATTGCTAAGCAAAAAAAATAACTAGAAATGAAGTTACTAAGCACAAGAACGAAAGCAAATGAGGTTCTTATGCACAAGAACAAGTGCAAATGATGTTGTTAAGTACAAAAAAAACCACAAATGAGGTTGCTAAGCACAACAACAAGGGCAAATAAGCTTTCTTTGGGCAAGAACATTGGCAAATGCGCTTGCTAAGCACATGAACACGGTCAAACGTGGTTAGTAAGCACAAGAAAATAACAAATGAGGTTGCTAAGCATCAGAACATTGGCAATTGATGTTGTTTAGCACTAGAACAAGTTCAAATTATATTGCTAAGCATAAGAACAATGACAAATGAATTTGTTAAGCACGTGAACTAATGCAAATGATGTTGATAATCACAATAACAATGACAAATGAGCTTTTTAGGCACCAGAACAAGGTCAAATGAAGTTCCTAAGAAGAAAAACAAATGCAAATGAGTTTGCTAAGCACAAGAACAATAACAAATGAGGTTGTTAAGCACAACAACTAATGCAAATGATGCTGTTTAGCACTATAATAAGTGCAAATTATGTTGCTAAGCTGAAGAACAAGGGCAAATTAGTTTCTTAAGTACATGAACTAATGCAAATGATGTTGATAATCACAATAACAATGACAAATGAGGTTTTTAGGCCTTAGAACTAGGTCAAATGAGGTTCCTAAGAATAAAAACGAATACAAATGACGTTGATAAGTAAAGATCAAGGGCAAAATGATGTTGCTAAGAACAAGAATAACAGCAAATGAGGTTGCTAAGCACAAGGACAAGGACAAGGACAAGCACAAGCACAAGGACAAGTGAAAAACTGATTGATAAGCACAAGAACAACAACAAATGAGCTTTCTAAGCAAAAAAACAAAGATAAATGAGGTTGTTAAGCACAAAAACTAATGCAAATAATGTTGCTAATCACAGTAACAATGACAAATGAGGTTGGTAAGCACAAGAATAAGTCCAAATGATGTTCCTAACCACAAGAACATAGGCAAATGAGGTTGTTAAGCCCAAGAACAAATGCAAATGATATTGCTAAACATAAAAACAACAAGAAGAAATGAAGTTGCTAAGCACAAGAACGAAGGTAAATGACATTCTTATGCACAAGAACAAGTACAAATGATGGTGTTAAGTACAAAAAAAAAATAACAAATGAGGTTCCTAAGCACAACAACAAGGGAAAATAAGTTTTTTTTTTTTTTTTCCACAAGAACATTGGCAAATGCGCTTGCTAAGTACAATAACAAGGGCAAACGAAGTTAGTAAGCACAAGGACAACAACAAATGAGGTTGCTAAGCATCAGAACATTGGCAATTGACGTTGTTAAGCACACCAACTAATGGAAATGATCTGGTTTAGCACTAGAACAAGTGCAAATTATGTTGCTAAGCACAAGAACAATGACAAATGAGTTTGTTAAGCACATGAACTAATGCAAATGATGTTGATAATCACAATAACAACGACAAATGACGTTTTAGGTGCAAGAACAAGGTCAAATGAGGTTCCTAAGAAAAAAAAAAACAAATGCGCTTGCTAAGCACATGAACAAGAGCAAAAGAGGTTAGTAAGCACAAGAACAACAACAAATCAGGTTGCTAAGTATCAGAACATTGGCAATTGATGTTGTTAAGCACAACAACTAATGCAAATGAGGTTGTTTAGAACAAGAACAAGTGCAAATTATGTTGCTCAGCACAAGAACAAAGGAAAATGAGTTTGTTAAGCACAAGAACTAATGCAAATGATGTTGATAATCACAATAACAATGACAAATGAGGTTTTTAGGAACTAGAAAAAGGTCAAATGAGATTGCTAAGTACAAGGACATTGGCAAATGAGCTTTGTTTGGACCAAAATAATGGGAAATGCACTTGCTAAGCACAAAAACAAGAGCAAAAGTGATTGATAAGCATAAGAACAACAATAAATGAGCTTGCTAAGTATAAAAACAAAGACAAAAGAGGTTGTTAAGCACATGAACTAATGCAATGATGTTGCTAATCACAGTAACAGTGAAAAATGAGGTTGCTAAGTACAAGAATAAGGCCAAACGATGTTCCTAATCACAAGAACAAGGGTAAATGAGGTTGTTATGCCCAAGAACAATAACAATGACAATGACAACTAGAAATGAAGTTGCTAAACACAAGAACGAAGGCAAATGATGTTGATAATCACAATAACAATGACAAATGAGATTTTTAGGCACAACAACAAGGTCAAATGAGGTTCCTAAAAAGAAAACAAATACAAATGACGTTGATCAGCACAAGATCAAGGGCAAATGAGGTTGCTAAGCACAAGAACAACTGCAAATGAGGTTGTTAAGCACAAGATCAACAAGAGCAAATATGTTTTTTTTTTTTCCACAAGAACATTGGCTAATGCGCTTGCTAAGCACAAGAACAAGGGCAAACAAGGTTAGTAAGCACAAGAACAACAACAAATAAGGTTGCTAAGCATCAGAAAATTGATAATTGATGTTGTTAAGCACCACAACTAATGCAAATGATGTTGTTTAGTACTAGAACAAGTGCAAATATGTTGCTAAGCAGAAGAACAAGGGCAAATGAGTTTGTTAAGCACAAGAACAAGTGCAAATTATGTTGCTAAGCAGAAGAATAACGGCAAATGAGTTTGTTAAGCACAGGAACTAATGCAAATGATGTTGATAATCACAATTAGAATGATAAATGAGGTTTTTAAGCGTTAGAACTAGGTCAAATGAGGTTGATAAGTAAATATCAAGGGCAAATGATGTTGCTAAGCACAAGAACAACCGCAAATGAGGTTGCTAAGCACAAGGACAAGGGCAAATGACCTTTCTTTGGACAAAAACAATGGGAAATGCACTTGCTAACTACAAAAACAAGAGCAAAACTGATTGATAAGCACCAAAACAACAACAAATGAGCTTTCTAGGCAAAAAACAAAGATAAATGAGGTGGTTAAGCACAGGAACTAATGCAAATAATGTTGCTAATCATAGTAACAATGACAAATGAGTTTGCTAAGTACAATAATAAGACCAAATGATGTTCCTAATCATAAGAACAAGGGCAAATGAGGTTGTTAAGCCCAAGAAAAAAAATACAAATGATATTGTTAAGCATAAAAATAACTAGAAATGAAGTTGCTAAGCACAAGAACGAAAGCAAATGAGGTTCGTACGCAGAAGAGCAAATGCAAATAATGTTGTTAAGTACAAGAAAAACCACAAATGATGATGCTAAGCACAACAACAAGGGCAACTAAGCTTTCTTTGCAAAAGAATAATGGAAAATGCACTTGCGAAGAGCATGACCAATGGAAAATGAGGTTAATAAGCACAACAACTAAGGCAAATGATGTTGTTTTGCACTAGAACAAGTGCAAATTATGTTGCTAAGCAGAAGAACAAGGGCAAATGAGTTTGTTAAGCACAGGAACTAGTGCAAATGATGTTTATAATCACAATAACAATGACAACTGATATTTTTAGGTGTTAGAACTAGGTCAAAAGACGTTCCTAAGAAGAAAAACGAATGCAAATGAGGTTGTTAAGTAAATATCAAGGACAAATGATATTGCTAAGTACAAGAACAACTGTAAATATTGCTGCTAAGCACAAAGACAAGAGCAAATGACCTTTCTTTGGACAAGAACAATGAAAAATGATGCACTAGCTAATCACAAAAAACAACAACAAATTAGGTTAATAAGAACAAGAACAACTACAAATGAGCTTGCTAAACATAAAAACAAAGATAAATGAGCTTGTTAATCACAAGAACTAATGCAAATGATGTTGCTAATCACAGTAACAGTGACAAATGAGATTGCTAAGCACAAGAATAAGGCCAAACGATGTTCCTAAGCACAAGAACAAGGCCAAATGAGATTGTTAAGCCCAATAACAAATGCAAATGATATTGCTAAGCATAAAAACAACTAGAAATGAAGTTGCTACGAACAAGAACGAAGGCAAATGAGGTTCCTACGCATAAGAACAAGTGCAAATGATGTTGTTAATTATAAGAAAAACCACAAATAAAGTTGCTAAGCACAACAACAAGGGTAAATGAGCTTTTTTTGCACAAGAACATTGGCAAATGTGCTTGCTAAGCACATGAACAAGTGCAAATGATGTTAGTAAGCACAAGATCAACAACAAATCATGTTGCTAAGCATCAAAACATTGACAATTGACGTTGTTAAGAACAATAACTAATGCAAATGATGTTGGTTAGCACAAGAACAAGTGCAAATTATGTTGCTAAGCACAAGAACAAGGGCAAATGAGTTTGTTAAGCACAGGAACTAATGCAAATGATGTTGATATTCACAATAACAAAGTCAAATGAGGTTCCTAAGATGAAAAACAAATACAAATGAGGTTGATAAGCATAAGATCAACGGCAAATGAGGTTGCTAAGCACAAGAACAACCACAAATGAGGTTGCTAAGTACAAGAAAAATGTTAAATGAGGTTTTTTTTGGACAAGAACAATGGGAAATGCACTTGCTAAGAAGAAAAACAAGAGCAAAAGTGATTGATAAGCACACGGACAACAACAGATGAGCTTGTTTAGCAAAAAAAAACAAAGACAAATGGGGTTGTTAAGCACAGGAACTAATACAAATAATGTTGCTAAACACAGTAACAATGACAAATGAGGTTGCTGAGCACAAGAATAAGGCCAAATGATTTTCCAAAGCATAAGAACATGGGCAAATGAGGTTGTTAAGCACAAGAACAAATGCAAATGATATAAGCATAGAAACAACTAGAAATTAAGTTGCTAAGCACAAGAACGATGGAAAATGAGGTTCCTACGCAGAAGAACAAGTGCAAATGATGTTATTAACTACAAGAAAAACCACAAATGAGGTTGCCAAGTGCAAGAACAATTGCAAATAAGCTTTCTTTGCACAAGAACATGAGAAAATGCGCTTGGTAAGCACATGAACAAGGGTAAACGAGGTTAGTAAGCACAAGAAGAACAACAAATGAGGTTGCTTAGCATCAGAACATTGACAATTAACGTTGTTAAGCACAACAACTAATGCAAATGATGTTGTTTTGCACTAGAACAAGTGTAAATTATGTTGCTAAGAAGAAGAATAAAGCAAATGAGATTAGTAAGCAAATTATGTTTATAATAAGCACATGAACTAGTGTAATTGATGTTTATAATGACAATAACAACAACGAATTATATTTTTAGGCGTAAGAACTAGGTCAAATGAGGTTCCTAAGAAGAAAATCGAATGCAAATGAGGTTGATAAGTAAAGATCAAAGGCAAATGAGGTTGCTAAGTACAAGGACAAGAGCAAATGAGCTTTCTTTGGACAAAAACAATGGGAACACTTGCTAACTACAAAAACAAGAGCAAAACTGATTGATAAGCACCGGAACAATAACAAATGAGATTTGTAAGCAAAAAAAAAGACAAATGAGGTTGTTAATCACAAGAACTAATGCAAATGATATTGTTAATCACAGTAACAGTGACAAATCATGTTGCTAAGCACAAGAATAAGGTCAAACGATGTTCCTAAGCACAAGAAAAAGGCCAAATGAGGTTGTTGAGCCCAAGAACAAAAGCAAATGATATTGCTAAGTACAAAAACAACTAGAAATGAAGTTGCTAAGCACAAGAACGAAGACAAATGAGGTTCCTATGCACAAGAACAAGTGCAAATGATGTTGTTAAGTACAAGAAAAAACACAAATGAAGTTGCTAAGCAGAACAACAAGGGCAAATGAGCTTTCTCTACACAAGAACATTGGCAAATGCGCTTGCCAAGCACATGAACAAGGACAAACGAGGTTAGTAAGCACAAGAACAACAACAAATCAAGTTGCTAAGCATCAGAACATTTACAATTGACGTTGTTAAGTACAACAACTAATGCAAATGATGTTGTTTAGCACATGAACAAGGGCAAACAAGGTTACATGAACAAGGACAAACTAGGTTAGTAAGCACAAGAACAACAACAACAACAAATGAGATTGCTAAACATCAGAACATTCACAATGAACGTTGTTAAGCACAAAAACTAATGCAAATGATGTTGTTTAGCACTAGAACAAGTGCAAATTATGTTGCTAAGCTGGACAGCAAGGGCACATGAGTTTGTTAAGCATATGAACTAGAGCAAATGATGTTTATAATCACAATAACAATAACAAATCAGGTTTGTAGGCATAAGAGCTAGGTCATATGAGGTTTCTAAGAAGAAAAATGAATGCAAATGAGGTTGATAAGTAAAGATCAAGAGCAAATGAGGTTGCTAAGCACAAGATCAACCGCAATGAGCTCTTTTTGGACAAGAACAACGGGAAATGCACTTGCTAAGCACAAAAACAAAAGCAAAAGCTATTGATAAGCATATGAACAACAACAAATGAGCTTTCTAAGAAAAAAACAAAGATTAATGAGGTTGTTAAGCAAAAGCACTAATGCAAATAATGTGGCTAATCACAGTAACAATGACAAATGATGTTGCTAAGAACATGAACATGGCCAATTGATGTTCTTAAGTACAAGAATAAGGGCAAATGAGGTTGTTAAGTACAAAAAAAAAAAACACAAATGAGGTTGCTAAGCATAACAACAAAGGCAAATGACCTTTCTTTCCACAAGAACATTGACAAATGCGCTTGCTAAGCAAACAAAGTCAAATGATGTGGCTAAGCACAAGAACAACCGCAAATGAGGTCACTAAGCACAAGGACAAGGGTAAATGAGCTTTCTTTGGACAAGAGCAATGGGAAATGCACTTGTTAAGCACAAAAACAACAACAAATGAGCTTGATAAGCACAAGAACAACAGCAAATGAGGTTGCTAATCACTGTAACAAATGAGGTTACTAAGAACAAGAATAAGGGCAAATGAGGTTGTTAAGCACAAGAACGAAGGCAAATGAGATTCCTATGCACAAGAACAAGTGCAAGTGATGTTGTTAAGTATAAGAAAAACCACAAATGAAGTTGCTAAGCACAACAACAAGGACAAATGAGCTTTCTTTGCACAAGAACAAGTGCAAATTAGGTTGCTAAGCACAAGAACACGGGCAAATGAGTTTGTTAAGCACAGTAACTAATGCAAATGATGTTGATAATCACAATAACAACAACAAATAAGGTTTTTAGATGCAAGAACATGGTCAAATGAGGTTTCTAAGAAGAAAAACAAATGCAAATGAGGTTGATAAGCACAAGATCAAGGGCAAATGAGGTTGCTAAGCACAAGGAAAATGTCAAATGAGTATTTTTTGGACAAGAACAAGAGCAAAAGTGGTTGATAAGCACACGAACAACAACAAATGAGCTTGCTAATCAGAAAAACAAAGACAAATGAGGTTGTTAAGCACAAGAACTAATGCAAATGATGTTACTAATCACAGTAACAATGACAAATGAGGTTGCTAAGCACAATAATAAGGCCAAATGATGTTCTTAAGCACAAGAACAAGGGCAAATGAGGCTGTTAAGCACAAGAACGAAGGCAAATGAGGTTCCTATGCACGAAAACAAGTGCAAATGATATTGTTAAGCACAAGAAAAACCACAAATGAAGTTACTAAGCACAACAACAAGGATAAATGAGCTTTCTTTGCATAAGAACATTGGCAAATGCGCTTGCTAAGTACAAGAAGAAACGCAAACGAGGTTAGTAAGCACAAGAACAACAACAAATGAGGTTGCTAAGCATCAGAATATTGATAATTGACGTTGTTCAGCACCACAACTAATGCAAATGTTGTTGTTTAGCAAGAGAAAAAGTGCAAATGATGTTGCTCAGCACAAGAACAAAGGCAAATGAGTTTGTTAAGCACATGAACTAATGCAAATGATGTTGATAATGACAATAACAATGACAAATGGGATTTTTAGGCGTAAGAACTAGGTCAAATGAGGTTCCTATGAGGAAAAACGAATGCAAATGATGTTGATAAGTAAAGATCAAAGGCAAATGATGTTGCTAAGCACAAGAACAACCGCAAATGAGGTTGCTAAGTACAAGGACAAGGCAAAATGAGTTTTCTTTGGACAAAAACAATGGGAACACTTGCCAACTACAAAAACAAGAGCAAAACTGATTAATAAGCAGAAGAAGAACAACAAATGAGCTTTGTAAGCAAAAGACAAAGACAAATAAGGTTGTTAATCACAATAACTAATGCAAATGATGTTGCTAATCACAGTAACAGTGACAAATGATGTTGCTAAGCACAAGAATAAGGCCAAATGAGATTGTTAAGCCCAAGAACAAATTCAAATTATATTGCTAAGCACAAAAAACAACTAGAAATGAAGTTACTAAGCACAGAAATGAAGGCAAATGAGGTTCTTATGCAAAAAAAACATGTGCAAATGATGGTGTTAAGTACAAGAAAAACCACAAATGAGGTTACTAAGCACAATAACAAAAAAAACATGTGCAAATGCACTTGCTAAGCACATGAACAACGGCAACCGAGGTTAGTAAGCACAAGAACAACAGCAAATTAGGTTATTAAGCATCAGAACATTGGCAATTGACGTTGTTAAGCTCAACAACTAATGCAAATGATGTTGTTTAACACTAAAACAAGTGTAAATTATGTTGCTAAGGAAATGAATAATGGAAAATGAGTTTATTAAGCACATGAACTAATGCAAATGATGTTGATAATCACAATAATAATGAGAACGAGGTTTTTAGGCACAAGAACAAGGTCAAATGAGAATCCTAAGAAGAAAAATAAATACAAATTAGGTTGATAAGCACAAGATCAAGGTCAAATGATGTTGCTAAGTACAAGAACAACCGCAAATGAGATTGCGAAGCACAAGAAAAATGTCAAATGAGCTTTTTTTGGACAAGAACAATGGGAAATGCACTTGCTAAGTACAAAAACAACAACAAATGAGCTTGATAAGCACAAGAACAACAACAAATGAGCTTGCTAAACGAAAAAACGAAGACAAATGAGGTTGTTAATCATAAGAACTAAAGCAAATGATGCTGCTAATCACAGTAACAGTGACAAATGAGGTTGCTAAGTACAACAATAAGGGCAAATGAGGTTGTTAAGCACAAGAACCAAGGCAAATGAGATTCCTATGCACAAGAACAAGTGCAAATGATATTTGTTAAGTACAAGAAAAACCACAAATGAAGTTACTAAGTACAACAACAAGGGCAAATGAGCTTTCTTTGCACAAGAACATTTGCAAATGCACTTGCTAAGCACAATAACAACAACAAATCAGGTTGCTAAACATCAGAACATTGACAATTGATGTTCTTAAGCAAAACAACTAATGCAAATGATGCTGATTAGCACAAGAACAAGTGCCAATTGTGTTGCTAAGCACAAGAACACGGGCAAATGAGTTTGTTAAGCACAGGAACTAATACAAATGACGTTGATAATCACAATAACAACGGCAAATGAGGCTTTTAGGCACAAGAACAAGGTCAAATGATGTTCCTAAGAAGAAAAACAAATGCAAATGAAGTTGATAAGCACAAGATCAAGAGCAAATGATGTTGCTAAGCACACAAAAAAGGTCAAATGAGTATTTTTTGGACGAAAACAATGGGAAATGAACTTGCCAAGTACAAAAACAAGAGCAAAAGTGATTGATAAGCACACGAACAACAACAAATGAGCTTACTAAGCATAAAAACAAAGACAAATTAGGTTGTTAAGCACAAGAACTAATGCAAATGATGTTACTAATCACAGTAACAATGACAAATGAGGTTGCTAAGCACAAGAATAAGGCCAAATGATGTTATTAAGCACAAAAACAAGGGCAAATGAGGTCGTTAAGCACAAGAACGAAGCAAATAAGGTTCCTATGCACGAGAACAAGTGCAAATGATGTTTTTAAGTACAAGAAAAATCACAAATGGGGTTACTAAGCATAACAACAATGAAAAATGAGCTTTTTTTTGCACAAGAACATTGACAAATGTGCTTGCTAAGCACAAGAACAAGGGCAAACGAGGTTAGTAAGCATAAAAACAACAACAAATCAGGTTGCTAAACATCAGAGCATTGACAATTGACGTTGTTAAGCACAACAACTAATGCAAATGATGTTATTTAGCACAAGAACAAGTGCAAATTATGTTGCTCAGCACAAGAACAAAGGCAAATGAGTTTGTTAAGCACAGGAACTAATGCAAATGATATTGATAATCACAATAACAATGACAAATGAGGTTTTTACGCACCAGAACAAGGCCAAATGAGGTTCCTAAGAAGAAAAACAAATACAAATTAGGTTGGTAAGCACAAGATCAAGGTCAAATGATGTTGCTAAGTATATGAACAACCGCAAATGAAGTTGCTAAGTACAATTACAATGGCAAATGAACTTTATTTGGACAAGAACAATGGGAAATGCACTTGCTAAGCACAAAAACAGGAGCAAAAGCGATAGATAAGCACAAGAACAACAACAAATGATCTTGCTAAACATAAAAACAAAGACAAATAAGGTTGTTAAGCACAAGAACTAATGCAAATGATGTTGCTAATCACAGTAACAATGACCAATGAGGTTGCTAAGCACAAGAATAAGGCGAAATGATGTTCCTAAGCACAAGAACAAGGCCAAATGATGTTGTTAAGCCCAAGAACAAATGCAAATGATATTGCTAATCACAAAAACAAAGAAATGAAGTTGCTAAGCACAAGAACGAAGACAAATGAGGTTCCTATGCACAAGGACAAGTGCAAATGATGTTGTTAAGTACATGAAAAACCACAAATGAAGTTGCTAAGCACAACAACAAGGGCAAATGAGCTTTCTCAGCTCAAGAACATTGGCAAATGCGCTTGCTAAGCACATGAACAAGGGCAAATGAGTTTGTTAAGCACATTAACTAGAGCAAATGATGTTTATAATCACAATAACAATAACAAATGAGGTTTGTAGGCGTAAGAACTAGGTCAAATGAGGTTCTGAAGAAGAAAAACGAATGCAAATGAGGTTGAGAATATAGATCAATGGCAAATGAGGTTGCTAAGCATAAGAACAACAGCAAATGAGCTTTTTTTGGACAAGAACAATGGGAAATGCACTTGCTAAGCACAAAAACAATAGCAAAAGTGATTGATAAGCACAAGAACAACAACAAATGAGCTTTCTAAGCAAAAAAAAAGATAAATGAGGTTGTTAAGCACAAGAACTAATGCAAATAATGTGGCTAATCACACTACCAATAACAAATGAGGTTGGTAAGCACAAGAACATGGCAAAATGATGTTCTTAAGTACAAGAACAAGGGCAAATGAGGTTCTTAAGCACAAGAACGAAGGCAAATGAGGTTCCTATGTACAAGAACAAGTGTGAATGATGTTTTTAAGTACAAGAAAAACTGCAAATGAGGTTGCTAAGCACAACAACAAGGAAAAATGAGCTTTCTTTGCACAATAACATTGACAAATTCACTAGCTAAGCACAAGAACAAAGGCAAACGAGGTTAGTAAGCACAAAAACAAGGTCAAATAATGTTGCTAAGCACAAGAACAACTGCAAATGAGGTCGCTAAGCACAAGGACAAGGGCAAATGAGCTTTCTTTGGACAATAACAATGGGAAATGCACTTGCTAAGCACAAAAACAACAACAAATGAGCTTGATAAGCACAAGAACAACGACAATAAACTTGCTAAACATAAAAACAAAGACAAATGAGGTTGTCAATCACAAGAACTAACGCAAATTATGTTGCTAATCACAGTAACAATGACAAATGAGGTTACTAAGCACAAGAATAAGGCCAAACGATGTTCCTAAGCACAAGAAGAAGGCCAAATGAGGTTGTTAAGCCCAAGAACAAACGCAAAAGATATTGCTAAGCGTAAAAACAACTAGAAATGAAGTTACTAAGCACAAGAACGAAGGCAAATGAGATTCCTATGCACAAGAACAAGTGCAAATGTTGTTATTAAGTACAAGAAAAACCACAAATGAAGTTGCTACGCACAACAACAATGGCAAATGAGTTTTCTTTGCACAAGAACATAGGCAACTGCGCTTGCTAAGTACATGAACAAGGGCAAATGAGTTTGTTAAGCAAAGGAACTAATGCAAATTATGTTTATAATCACAATAACAATGACAGATAAGGTTTTTAGGCACAAGAACAAGGTCAGATGAAGTTCCTAAGAAGAAAAACAAATGCAAATGACGTTGATAAGCACAAGATCAAGCACAAATGAGATTGCTAAGCACAAGAACAACCGCAAATGAGGTTGCTAAGCACAAGAAAAATATCAGATGAGCTTTTTTTGGACAAGGACAATGGGAAATGCACATGCTAAGTACAAGAACCACAACAAACAAGCTTTCTAAGCAAAAAAAAACAAAGATAAATGAGGTTGTTAAGCACAAGAACTAATGCAAATAATGTGGCTAATCACAGTAACAATGACAAATGAGGTTGGTAAGCACAAGAACATGGCCAAATGATGTTCTTAAGCACAAGAACAAGGGCAAATGAGGTTGTCAAGCCCAAGAACGAAGGCAAATAAGGTTCCTATGCACAAAAACAAGTGCAAATGGTGATGTTAAGTGCAAGAAAAACCACAAATGAGGTTGCTAAGAGCAACAATAAGGGCAAATGAGCTTTGTTTGCACAAGAACATTGATAAATGCGCTTACTAAGCACAAGAACAATTTCAAATGATGTTGCTAAGCACAAGGACAAGGGTAAATGAGCTTTCTTTGGACAAGAACAATGGAAAATACACTTGCTAAGCACAAAAACAACAACAAATGAGCTTGATAAGCACAAGAACAACAACAATGATCTTGCTAAACATGAAAACAAATACAGATGAGGTTGTCAATCACAAGAACTAATGCAAATGATGTTGCTAATCACAGTAACAATGACAAATGAGGTTGCTAAGCACAAGAACAGGGCCAAACGATGTTCCTAAGCACAAGAACAAGGCCAAATGAGGTTGTTAAGCCCAAGAACAAATGCAAAAGATATTGCTAGGCATAAAAACAACTAGAAATGAAGTTGCTAAGAACAAGAACGAAGGCAAATGAAGCAAATGATGTTGTTAAGTACATAAAAAACCACAAATGAAGTTGCTAAGCACAACAACAAGGGCAAATGAGCTTTCTTTGCACAAGAACATAGGCAACTGCGCTTGCTAAGCACATGAACAAGGGCAAACGAGATTAGTAAGCAGAAGAACAACAACAAATCAGGTTGCTAAGCATCAGAACATTGACAATTGACGTTGCTAAGCACAACAACTAATGCAAATGATGTTGGTTAGAACAAGAACAAGTGCAAATTATGTTGCTAAGCACAAAACAAAGGCAAATGAGTTTGTTAAGCTAAGGAACTAATGCAAATGATGTTTATAATCACAATAACAATGACAGATGAGGTTTTTAGGCACATGAACAAGGTCAAATGAGGTTCCTAAGAAGAAAAACAAATACAAATGAGGTTGATAAGCACAAGATCAATGGCAAATGAGGTTGCTAAGCACAAGGAAAATGTCAAATGAGCTTTTTTTGGACAAGGACAATGGGAAATGCACTTGCTAAGCGCAAAAACAAGAGCAAAAGTGATTGATAATCACACAAACAACAACAAATGAGCTTGCTAAGTATAAAAACAAAGACAAATGAGGTTGTTAAGCTCAAGAACTAATACAAATGATGTTGCTAATCACAGTAACAATGACAATTGAGGTTGCTAAGCACAACAATAAGGCCAAATAATGTTTTTAGCACAAGAACAAGGGCAAATGAGGTTATTAAGCACAAGAACGAAGGAAAATGAGGTTCTTATGCACAAAACATGTGCAAAAGATGTTGTTAAGTACAAGAAAAACCACAAATGAGGTTGCTAAGCACAACAACAAGGGCAAATGAGCTTTCTTTGCACAAGAACATTGGCAAATGCGCTGGCCAAGCACAAGAACTAGGGCAAACGAGGTTAGTAAGCACAAGAACAACAACAAATCAGGTTGCTAAGTATTAGAACATTGACAATTAAAGCTTTTAAGCACAAGAACTATTGCAAATGATGTTGTTTAGCACAAGAACAAAAGCAAATAAGGTTCCCAAGCACAAGAACAATGGCAAATGAGGTTGCTAAATACATGAAGTAATGCAAATGATGTTGATAATCACAATAACAATGACAAATGAGATTTTTAGCAACAAGAACATTGTCAAATGAGGTTCCTAAGAAGAAAAACAAATGCAGATGAGGTGGACAAGCACAAGATCAAGGGCATATGATGTTGCTAAGCATAAGAACAACCGCAAATGAGGTTGCTAAGCGCAAGGACATGGGCAAAGCTTTCTTTGGACAAGAAGAATGGAAAATGCACTTGCTAACTACAAAAACAACAACAAATGAGCTTGATAAGCACAAGAACAATAACAAATGAGCTTGCTAAACGTAAAAACAAAGACAAATGACGTTGTTAATCACAAGAATTAATGCAAATGATGTTGCTAATCACAGTAACAGGGACAAATGAGGTTGCTAAGCACAAAAATAAGACCAAACGATGTACCTAAGCACAAGAACAAGGCCAAATGATGTTGTTAAGCACAAGAACGAAAACAAATGAGATTCCTATGCACAAGAACAAGTGCAAATGATGCTATTACGTACAAGCCACAAATGAGGTTATTAAGCATAACAACAAGGGCAATTGAGTTTTCTTTGCACAAGAACATTGGCAAATGCGCTTGCTAAGTACAAGAACAAAGACAAATGAGGTTAGTAAGCATAAGAACAACAATAAATGATGGTGCTAAGTATCAGAACATCGACAATTGAAGTTTTTAAGCACAAGAACTAATGCAAATGAAGTTGCTTAGCACAAGAACAAGAACAAATGAGGTTCCCAAGCATAAGAACAAGGGCAAATGAGGTTGTTAAGCACATGAAGTAATGCAAATGATATTGATAATCACCATAGCAAGGACAAATGAGGTTTTTAGGCACAAGAACATGGTCAAATGAGGTTTCTAAGAAAAAAAAACAAATGCAAATGAGGTTGATAACCACAAGATCAAGGGCAAATGATGCTGCTAAGCACAAGGACATTGGCAAACGTGCTTTCTTTGGACAAGAAGAATGGGAAATGCACTTGCTAAGCACAAAACAAGGGCAAAAGTGATTGATAAACACAAGAACAACAACAAATGAGCTTGATAAGCATAAAAACAAAGACAAATCTTGTTGTTAAGCACATGAACTAATGCAAATGATGTTGCTAATCACAGTAACAATGAGAAATGAGGTTAAGCACAAGAATAAGGCCAAACGATGTTCCTAAGCACAAGAACAAGACCAAATGAGGTTGTTAAGCCCAAGAACAAATGCAAATGATATTACTAAACATAAAAACAACTAGAAATGAAGTTGCTAAGCACAAGAACGAAGGTAAATGAGGTCCCTATGCACAAGAACAAGTGCCAATGATGTTTTTAAGTACAATAAAAACCATATATGAAGTTGCTAAGCACAATAACAGGGGCACAAAAACCACATATGAAATGCGTTTCCTAAGCACATGAACAACGGCAAACGAGGTTAGTAAAGCACAAGAACAACAACAAATCAGGTTGCTAAGCATCAGAGCATTGACAACTGACGTTGTTAGGCACAACTACTAATGCAAATGATGTTGTTTAGCACAGGAACAAGTGCAAATTATGTTGCTGAGCACAAGAACAAGGGCAAATGAATTTGTTAAGCATAGGAACTAATGCAAAAATGTTGATAATCATAATAACAATGACAAATGAGATTTTTAGGCACCAGAACAAGGTCAAATGAGGTTGATAAGCACAAGATCAAGGTCAAATGATCTTGCTAAGCACAAGAACAACCGCAAATGAGGTTGCTAAGCACAAGGACAAGGGCAAATGAACTTTCTTTGGACAAGAACAATGGGAAATGCACTTGCTAAGCCCAAAAACAGGAGCAAAAGTGATTCATAAGCACAAGAACAAATGCAAATGATATTGGTAAGCAAAAAAACAACTAGAAAGGAAGTTGCCAAGCACAAGAACGAAGACAAATGAGGTTCCTACGCACAAGAACAAGTGCAAATGATGTTGTTAAGTACAAGAAAAAACACAAATGAAGTTGCTAACACAACAACAAGGGCAAATGAGCTTTCTTTGCACAAGAACATTGGCAATTGCGCTTGCTTAGCACATGAATAAGGGCAAACAAGGTTAGTAAGCACAAAAACAAGAGAAAATGAGGTTGCTAAGCATCAAAACATTAACAATTGACGTTGTTAAGCACAACAACTAATGCAAATGATGTTGTTAAGCACTAGAACAAGTGCAAATTATGTTGCTAAGCAGAAGAACAAGAGCAAATGAGTTTGTTAAGTACATGAACTAGTGCAAATGATTTTTATAATCACAATAACAATGACAAATGATGTTTTTAGGCGTAAGAACTACGTCAAATGAGGTTCCTAAGAAGAAAAACGAATGCAAATGAGCTTGATAAGTAAAGATCAAGGGAAAATGAGGTTGCTAAGCACAAGAACAATCGCAAATGAGGTTCTAAGCACAAGGACAAGGTCAAATGAGCTTTTTTTGGACAAGAATAGTGGGAAATGTACTTGCTAAGCACAAAAACAATAGAAAAAAATGATTAGTAAGCACAAGAACAACAACAAATGAGGTTGCTAAGCCTCATAACATTGACAATTGACGTTGTTAAGGACAATAACTAATGCAAATAATGTTGTTTAGTACTAGAACAAGTGCAAATTATGTTGCTAAGCAGAAGAAGAAGGGCAAATGAGTTTGTTAAGTACATGAACTAATGCAAATGATGTTGATAATAATCACAATAACAATGACAAATGAGGTTTTCAGGCGTTAGAACTAGGTCAAATGAGGTTCCAAAGAAGAAAAAAGAATGCAAATGAGGTTGATAAGTAAAGATCAAGGGCAAATGATATTGGTAAGCACAAGAACAACCGCAAATGAGGTTGCTAAGCACTAGGACAAGGGCAAATGACCATTCTTTGGACAAAAACAATGGGAAATACACTTGCTAACTACAAAAACAAGAGAAAAACTGATTGATAAGCATAAGAACAACAACAAATAAGCTTTCTAAGCAAAAAACAAAGATAAATGAGGTTGTTAACCACATGAAGTAATGCAAATAATGTTGCTAATCACAGTAACAATGACAAATGAGGTTGGTAAGCACAAGAACATGGCCAAATGATGTTCCTAAGCACAAGAACATGAGAAAATGAGGTTGTGAAGGCCAATAACAAATGCAAATGATATTGCTAAGCATAAACCACAAATGAGGTTGCTAAGTGAACAATGGAAAATAAGCTTTACTTTCACAAGAACATTGGCAAATGCGCTTGCTAAGCACATGAACGAGGGCAAACTAGGTTAGTAAGCACAAGAACAACAACAAATGAGGTTGCTAAGCATCATAACATTGACAATTAACGTTGTTAAGCACACCACCTAATGCAAATGATGTTGTTTAGCACTAGAACAAGTGCAAATTACGTTCCTAAGCACAAGAACAATGTCAAATGAGTTTATTAAGCACATGAACTAATGCAAATGATATTGATAATCACAATAATAATGACAAATGTGGTTTTTAGGCACAAGAACAAGGGCAAGTGAGGATCCTAAGAAGAAAAACAAATGCAACTTAATAAGCACAATATCAAGGTCAAATGATGTTGATAAGCACAAGAACATCTGTAAATGAGGTCGTTAAGCACAAAGACAGGGGCAAATGAGCTTGCTTTGGATAAGAACAATGAGAAATGCACTTGCTAAGCACAAAAACAACAACAAATGAGCCTGATAAGCACAAGAACAACAACAAATGAGCTTGCTAAATATAAAACAAAGACAAATGCGATTGTTAATCACAAGAACTAATGCAAATGATGTTGCTAATCACAGTAACTGTGACAAATGAGGTTGCTAAGCACAAGAATAAGGCCAAACGATGTTCCTAAGCACAAGAAAAAGGCCAAATGAGGTTGTTAAGCACAAGAACGAAGGCAAATGAGATTCCTATGCACAAGAACAAGTACAAATGATGCTGTTAAGTACGAGCCACAAATGAGGTTGCTAAGCCCAAGAACAAATGCAAATGATATTGCTAAGCATAAAAACAACTATAAATGAAGTTGTCAAGCATAAGAACGAAGGCAAATGAGGTTCCTATGCACAAGAACAAGTGCAAATGATGTTGTTAAGTACAAGAAAAACCACAAATGAAGTTGCTAAGCACAACAAAAAGGGCAAATGAACTTTCTTTGCAAAAGAACATTGGCAAATGCGCCTGCTAAGCACATGAACAAGGGCAAACGAGGTTAATAAGCATAAGAACAACAAGAACATTGGCAATTGACGCTGTTAAGCACACCAACTAATGCAAATGATGTTGTTTAGTACTAGAACAAGTGCAAATTACGTTGCTAAGCACAAGAACAATGTCAAATGAGTTTATTAAGCACATGAACTAATGCAAATGATGTTGATAATCACAATAATAATGACAAATGATATTTTTAGGCACAAGAACAAGGGCAAATGAGGATCTTAAAAAGAAAAATAAATGCAAATTAGGTTGATAAGCACAAGATCAAGGTCAACTGATATTGCTAAGCACAAGAACAATCGCAAATGAGGTCGCTAAGCACAAGGACAAGGGCAAATGAGCTTGCTTTGGACTAGAACAATGGAAAATGCACTTGCTAAGCATAAAAACAACATAAAATGAGCTTGATAAGCACAAGACAACAACAAATGAGCTTACTAAATATAAAAACAAAGACAAATGAGGTTGTTAATCACAAGAACTAATGCAAATGATGTTGCTAATCATAGTAACAATGACAAATGATGTTGCTAAGCACAAGAATAAGGCCAAACGATGTTGCTAAGCCCAAGAACAAATGCAAATGATATTGCTAAGCATAAAAACAACTAGAAATGAAGCTACTAAGCACAAGAACGAAGGCAAATGAGGTTCCTATGCACAAGAACAAGTGCAAATGATGTTGTTAAGTACAAGAAAAACCACAATAGAAGTTACTAAGCACAACAACAACGGTAAATGAGCTTCATTTGCAAAAGAACATTGGCAAATGCACTTGCTAAGCACATGAACAAGGGCAAACGAGGTTAGTAAGCACAAGAACAACAACAAATCTGGTTGCTAAGCATCAGAATATTGACAATTGACGTTGTTAAGCACAACAACTAATGCAAATGATGTTGGTTAGCACAAGAACAAGGGCAAATGAGTTTGTTAAGCACAGGAACTAGTGCAAATGATATTTATAACCACAATAACAATGACAAATGAGGTTTTCAAGCGGAAGAACTAGGCCAAATGAGGTTACTAAGAAGAAAAACAAATGCAAATGAGGTTGATAAGTAAAGATCAGGGGCAAATGATATTGCTAAGTGTTGTACCCTAAAATGTCGCTAAATATGAATTTGCAATATTTTAATATTTGGAAAATACCAAGATACATATGAATTCTCTAAAATGGATTTAGAATGATGTTTTAAAGTTCATGATATGATTCCCTATGCAAAATCATGAATTTTGATGTCTCATGTGTTTCATAACTCCAAATTATGCAAAAGTTATGAAACTATAACAAGATATGCTGACATGGCAGTCTGTGATTGGTGCCACACAAGCACAGAGGGTTTACAAGTCATCTCAAACTCCTCTGGGTACCAGTTTTGGGTTCATAAGCAAACCCTTACATCTTGGGCCCATTGGTCATAGGCTCAAACCTATTTTCGCTGGGTTCTCAACATGGGTAGACACGTTTCACCCGATATCAATGCCATACACCAATTGGTCAGTGTCTCGACTCACATGAACAGAGACCACACCGGAAACGACTGAAGTCGCTGAGTTTTAAAACTCAGGGCTTCGACCTCTTCAGTTTCATGGTCCCAGCGTTTGATACGCCGCGTTATACCATGTACATGGTCCACCGTATACCGGATGCAAACAAAGAAACGATGAAATATTAAAACGTGATTCGCTGCCCTGTTGAGAGACTGACTTGTGGACCCTCACCTGTCGGGTCTTCTTCTTCCTTGAGCTCGTGAAGTAAGCAAAAATGGAGAGTGGCGATTGATGAAATCAATAAAGCCCAAGCCCGAATGCTATTCAAGCTTGTTAGTGGTGATTGTACCTTCTCCTTTACATGAATTTCTTGCTATGAGCTCTCTTCTCTCAAACAACAATGAAGCCGAGATTCAGCTATGGGTTTGAGTCGAAACCAAGGTTATGAACCAAATTGAATGCTGGGATTTGATTAGAAAGATGATGAAGGTGAGGCGATGCTAATGGGCTTCTTAATTTGATGAAAAAGATGGCAATTGCGTCGGTCCATGAAACAAACACACATCCGGGTCCGGGCATACCTGAAATGGATGCATACGTCATCAAGATTGATAAATTGAGCTTAGGCTCATGATAAGGTATGCATTGCGATGTTATTTGTCAATCCCTTGAGCTCTGAGAAGTAGCACTCGAAGTGGTCACACTTTAAGCACCACTGGGCTCGGGCACAGCATACCAACCCGTTGCAGTTGTTATCAGCTCAGTGGTCCTCACTGAACACGTGTCCCACCCTCTGCAAGTTGCCAAATGAGGAAGATTCTCCTCCAGAGCCGCAGAGTCATGCTTCTCACACCTTACCTCATATAGCCGGTTTATGGATGGCTGTGATGCAAGCTCCTGATGAAGGATGCAATCCAAGGGCTTAGATGAATGCAAATCATGATTTCAAATAAATATGAGAATATTCTCGTGATCTGCTTTGAATGCTGATGGATATGCATGAAGCCTTGAAGGCCGATGATCAAACAGTGGAGGTGCAAGATGGAGCCACCTCAGCAATGCATGCTTTAAACCCTAGCTCATGCCTATAAATAGGCTCATATACCTGATGTCAAATATACAGCAACATATACAAAATACACAGAGAATACAAGAATAGAGAGAATACACATAGTTCATAGTTCATAGGCTAGCTTGAGCAAAAATCTTTCTTCTCCTTCCTCTGTAGCAACAACTCCCTAGGTAATTGAGCTTCTAAAGATGTAGTCCTGAGGGGTTGTGAGATGTAGATCCAGTTTTATGCAATAAAATTCAAGTTCTTGATGTTTCTTTATGCATTTTCTTGATTCTTTTCCTTTGCTACTGTCTTATGCATGCTTTCTTTCTTTATTTCTCTGTTTAGATCATCAAAACTGAGAGGATACTATGATATTTAGATCTTATCTTTGTATAAAGATCAAACATAGTGTTCAATGATAAAAAAAATCATGCATATGCATACTATTTCTTCATGAAATTGCAATAAAATTAAAAAAAAAGTGCATCTCTTTCTATATTATAGCATATTTCTGTTATTTTGAATCATTTAAAGCATAAAATTGATTGAATGCATATAGAATAGGTTTCCTTCTCTTTTCCTTTTTTCTTTTCTTCTTTTCCTTTTTTCAGTCTTGCCTCTTTCTCTCTTTCCTTTTCTATTTTTTCCCTTGAATCCTTTGCCAAAATAGATATTGGAAAGGATGCACTGAGTTGAGTCAGCTGGTATCCTCTTTGCATCTAATCCATTTGAAGTTTTGATCAAAAGATTTCTTATAAGGGATCAAAGTGATTTAAATAAAAAAAATTAACACACAAGGGGTCATGGAGTTGAGCCAGCTGGTATCCTCCATTGATCTCTCAACCTAAGTTCCCAAGGGCCTATTTGTGATGATATAAAACCTTTAGAGGTACTGTTATGCTGCCAAAATGCAAAGTAACAGTGGTTCTAAGGGTTTATTTGCAAATAGTGAGAGATGGAGGTCTAAAATGCATATAGACACTAGCTGATGCTATACTCATGTCATATGTATTTTTAAACTCATGATGTCTCAATGATATACCCTTGGAAATGTCAAATATGCAAGTATCAGGGGCTTTAGTGCAAAATTACGGTTGTTCCTGGTATTGACATGTATATCCAATATGAAAATCATGATTTTGAAACTTGATGCATGCCTTTGATCTTTTCCATGCCCAACTGGTACAAACAGTGCCCGCCCTTGAAAACCTGTTATGAATCAAACCAGGCCTTTAATCATGTGTAATATATATTCAAGTGACCACTGGTACAGTACCAATTCTAAACACAGCACCTAAGCCATGATTCAATACCAACTGGTACAAGCAATGCCTCAAAAAAGGCAGATTTGACCTCTGCTGACAAAACAGCAAGTCTGGACCAAACCAGGGACCAAATCAAAAATCTAAAGCCAAAGTCATTTAGAGAACTTAAAAACACACAAGTTCATGACAAATTTTTCATTTTTATGATTTTTCTGCTATTTTCTATGATTTTCCAAAGTTCATATTCCTAAAAATTAAAACTGCACAATGCACAATGCACAGTATACTGGAAAACTGACTCCAGTTCACTGTTTCATCCTTTTTATGCACTAAATGATCTGAAATATTAAAAAAATATATATTCATAATCTACACTCTCTGCCAATGAATTTAAATACAAAGTTTGCTCAAATCCAAGTTGTATAACACCCAAAATAAATTCATGAAATAAATGCAAAATTCTGTGCACTGTTGGACAATTATACCCCTGTCAGTTTAATAAAATATGTAAATATGCAAATAAATTCTCAAAATTGATAAGAATGCTCCTGAGTGTTCTTAATATATCATATCGCATGACTATGACCTTGTCCAGTGTAACTCTTTACATAAAATTGAATTTAAAATGCATATTTGGAGTTGTAAATATGCTAAATTACATGCACCATATACATATCATGTGTAATGAACTCCCAAATCAGATCCAGTGTTCTAAAACTCTCTGAAATGCTTCAATATAGCTTTAAATGATGATTTTGATAACCAATTTCAACCCATACTCTTTGTGATGCATGTTCGTACCAAGTTGACACTGTGCCGAAATCATATTATTCGGGTTTATGCTTAATCCTTGATGAAATCTCAAAATTAATAACAATCATGACCTTACATGATTAAAACAATGTCATTTGATCAAATTATCGAAAGAAATCATGTTGAATTGCTAAGAGTCGGGCATTAGAACTTAACCGGTACCAATAGTGTCGATGTCAGAGGATGCACCCCACCTCCGGTGATCCATCGTCGCCGACAATGTAGTCAGTATATCCCTGACGACGAGACGATGCAAACTGCAGCGGCCCAAGGCCGGCTGTGGCTGGTGCAACGTCGGAGAAGAAACCCTCCTCTGAATTGGAGTCGTCCGGTTCAAATGAGAAACACGCTTAATCAAACTCGCATGATTCTTGATGAAATTTATATCGTCTGATGATGGTGCCGAAATAAAATTTAAATGAAAGCACACATCTTGATGCAAATAATACATCCAAAGGTCGACATTTCTCTCTGTCGAGATCACTGACTGATGGGGCCCACATGTCAGGTTTAATGAAAACCCTATTCAAATTCGAATCTCAAAGCCCAAATCAAAGGCCCATAAGCCTATATTAAAATCTTTGTGCACATCTCAAAGTCCAAATCCCAAATCCAAAGGCCCATATTCATTCTCAAATTAAATAAAATCAAATAAATATAATTCTTTTACACATAGGTCCCTCTGACAAGTTTTATTTACACCGCAGTCCTTTATAATTTACATTTAGGTCCCTGCCTTCATAAAAACTTCATAAACAAGCCCTTGGAAGCCCAATTTTCATTCCAAACCTCATCAAAAGCCCAAATTACATTCCCAAGCCCTTCCAGAAATTATAAACAAGTCCCTGGAACATAAAAATATTTACAAATCAGTACTTTTTTTATCATAACTCGTTCATTTCAAGTCCAAATTGACTCAAACCAAAACCAAATGAACCCAAATTCAATTCTCTATCATTCTAAATCAAATCCAATTATGTTCAAGCTTCATCCATAACCTGAAATGACCAAAATGCCATTTTCTCAAGTCAAATGTTATATGTTCATCATGAATTTTATAAAAGATAATGCATACTTTCTTCAATACAATCAAATTATAAATATGCATACAAATTCCTCATGATAGTTTGAAATGATCAAAACATCTTTCTTTGCACTTGCATTATGATAAATGACTGTACAAATGTTATGATATACACATGCATATGACCTTATGAATGTCTAAAGCAATCGAGAACCCCAAGTACACATGATCAAATGAGAAAACATGAGCCTTTTAGCCCCATTACTTAGTTCAAACCAAATAGGCACAAATCCCGGAATGAACAAGGTGTTCAGTTAGACCTGACAAGTCTTTTTGATGTAATTAACAGTGGAGGCTTGCGCCTGTCGGGAGTTAAACGTCTCCACAATCAAACAATAAAACTCTGGCTGACTGATCATGAACGTAGGTCTGGCTAAGGGTGAACTGGAAGGTATGCAGAGAGATGTACAGCAATGCCCTAAGTTCAGTGCCCTGCTCATGTTCGTTTGGAAACCAGAGCACTGAACCCATACGGGAGCATTCCCCCACAAATATGACCGCATCGTTAGCTAACTTAGCCATGCAACTTTCTGCACCTACATTAAGCAGAAGAACAACCGCAAAGAAGGTTGCTAAGCACCAGGACAAGGGCAAATGACCGTTCTTTGGACAAAAACAATGGGAAATACACTTGCTAACTACAAAAAAAGAGCAAAACTGATTGATAAGCACAAGAACAGCAACAAATGAGCTTTCTAAGCAAAAAACAAAGATAAATGAGGTTGTTAAGCACAAGAACTAATGCAAATAATGTTGCTAAATCAATCATAATAAATTTAGTTGAAAAAACCAAATTATAATAAATCAATCAATAAATTTTGTCAATTAATCGTCTTAAAAATGAGAATTTCAAACGATTCGTAACATATATATATTCAAAATTATGTTTCAAATATCCAAATTTTTAAAAATAAAAATAAAAACATTTTTATTAGAAACCGGCCATTAAATAGCCGGTCCCTAATTTTTATTAGGAACCGGCAGTTTAATAGCCGGTTTCTAATAAAAATAGGAACCAGCTATTAAATAGCCGATTTGGGTATAAATAAAATATTTTGGATTTGCTGGGCATAGTTGGCGAATTATATTGAATGATGGGCATGAATAAAAATCATGGCCAAATCTAGAAAGGAGCATTGTTGAAATATTGATGGGTGTTCTATCAAACAATCCATATGCACAAACATTTAGGATTCTTCGAGACATACCTACACTCGATAATTATTGAATAACACTAAACGCATCAGTTGATCTTGATCAAAGAACATATAATAAGCCAACCGCATCTCAAGTTGGTGTTGTTTGGGTGGAGAGAAATGGAGATCAAACATCGTACAAGAGGAGCATAATAGTGTATGATAGAAATAATTGTCCTACGAGAGTTCAGTGCTATCATGGATGCTATGATCCATTTGCATATCGTTGTTATCTCCCAATGGTGAGGTTGGCTGGCATAATGAAATTCCAATATCTGAACAATCTGTGACTTCTAGTTCAACGACAGAAATGACCCAATTTGGAGAAGACGGAGGTACTTTTTACATCACATTTAAAAAAAAAAAAAGAATGAAGTAACTAATAATTAAATTAATTTAAATTTTTTAACTAACATGGTGTATCTTTTTTAATTTTAGAATGTTGTGACCCCAGAAAAAGAAGGAAATTTGTTTCAGCAAGAGAGTATTTTGCTTCAAGTTGTAAATAAGTGATGAGTATTTTGTGTATAGGGTTTTTGCTATAACTTAGTACTCGTTTTACTTTTAAATTTATAAACCAAATACTCAAAAGTCGGTTAGTTGCAAGCATACAACCTACCCTTGTAGTATATAGGTATCGATCCAAGAAACAAAGGGAAAATTTAATTTTTAAACTCTATTGATTTAAATTCAGAAATTGTTTGTTGGGAAGTTTGTTTTGATGTTTAATTTCTAAAAATCCTAAAGTTGGTGGGTTCAATACCCGAGGAATTGAAGGTTTAAATAAAAATAAAGGAAAGATTAAAATGAAACTAAGGTTTTCACAAAGATTAGATAATCTAGGGGCTTTCGGTCTATAATCCCTTGTTTAATCCTATCTATTTGGTTTGTTTAAATTCATGTTTAATTTGATGAGGTTTCTAACCTAATATGTTAAAAAGGGTCACTTTTGTGAATTAATAACGTGCCTAGATAATTCGGACTTCACCGCTAGGTCCCTCACCCTAGCTATCTAGGTTATGATGCTCTTGTTAGTCTATCCTATCCTTAGATGTTGGTATTTCACCGCTAAGTTCTTCATACCGATATCCAATTCAATTCTAGATGTCCTAATTAGGGTTTGACTTCACCGTTGGGTCCTTCACCAAGTCCCTAACTTTAATTTCCGTAGTTCCGACTTAGATTAAAAGATGGTGTTTCTCTAACCTATATCCTAATGGCTTTGTGACACAATTAGTACTATCATATATGATTCTAAGCTACTTTAAAATCTAAAAGATCTAAAGCGGGATAACTACAATTCAAGCACAAATTATAGGAATCACAAAGAATAAATCACAGAAATTAAAAATCAAATCAAACAATCATAATAAAAACAATGATCCGAATAGAATAAAATTAAACAAGTTCATGCATTGATCTAAACCCCTAGAGAGAGAACTACTCTCTCTTGGAGAGATCCATTACAAAGTTTGGCAAAATAAAGAGAAAATGAAATAAAGAAATTGTTACACCCTTTATTGAATCAAGAACATCAATACTTGCCGGAATCTCATTTGAATCTTCCCATTCTCCTTCCTTGAAAGACCTTCGGGACTTAGAGAATTGCTACATAATTTTAGATGGAAAGTGCACTCGAAAATGATAAAAGAGATGAGAATTATTGATGGATGGAGATATGGAGAGATAGATGGATGGAGAGATGCTCTTCAATGGGAATGAACCCCTTTTATAGCAAGAGACCATGCCTAATTAAGAGGCTTGAATATAGGGTTAGTGGGGTTAATGGGTGCTATTTTTGGATTGCTTTCCCAGGAAGTCATGCCCAATTTTAGCTGTAAAAACGTGTCCATGATGCGCCAAAAATAGAAAAACTGTCAGACCATGTAATTTGGGCTTTCTGCGGGTTCAGTGCGTCCGTACTGGATTTTACATTCCGAATTTGGATTTTCTTCCTTCATGAAAGTTGTAGATCTTCTCGTTAGCTTACCGAAAAGTGGTCATATACTCAAAACAGAGTTCGTATGAGAAAGTTAAGCCCAAAATACGAAACTGTCTGAAGCTGAAATTTCGACCGAACTGAGAGGACTTTTCTTGTGCGACCAGGATGCGGTCCGCATCGATATCCGTGCGTCCGCACTGACACGGATTTTGATGAAAATCTTATTATATCTTAAAAAAATTGGCGCCCGTCCAGAAAATCCATCTGAGTACTTATTTTGGCCGTATCGGAATCCGTGTGTCCACACTAGGCTCTGGAAGGCCGTATTTCGTCATTTTTCGCCATTTTCTGCAATTTAAAGCAAGCAAACACAGTAACTTGATTCCTGTTGTAATCTAAGACATTTATATATCAAAATACAAGATATTTAGAATATTTTCAGAATCAAATCTAGATCGAACATGTGTAAATATGTATATATTTTATGCTTATCAATAAGATTTGAAAAAAAATATTGTCCTTGTGGGAGGAAGGTTACTTTAACAATTTTTGGTAGACATGTACATAAAGATAGGGTCATGTCGTTTGGATTACCTAAAAAAGAACACAACAAGATATGTGCAGACCTATACCAAGAGATTGTTGATAGTGTAAATGGAGGGGAGGTGCGAGGTTCTTGAGTTGGTAAACTTGTTGTGTTGCCGACTTTATTCATAGGTGGTCCAAGAGATAAACAAAGGTACTTAGATGCTATGACATTGGTACAGAGGTATGGAAAGCCATAAATCTTTTTGACTATGACGTGCAATCCGGAATAGGATGAGATATGTGCTGAGTTATTGCTTGGACAAACAGCACAAGATTGCCCCGACCTAACAACTCGTGTATTTCGGGCAAAAATGGAGGATTTGAAGAAATTTATCTTTAAGGGTATTTTTTTTGGACATGTCGCTGGATACGTGTATGTCATTGAGTTTCAGAAACGAGGGTTATCTCATGCATATTTTCTCATAATCTTGGAGTCTGATTGTAATATTATAAATTCAGACCAATATGACAACCTTGTTTCCGCAGAGATCCGTGATCAAATGAAGTATCATGAGTTGCACAAACTGGTTGTGAAACACATGATGCACAGACCATGTGGACCTTTGAGAAAGACTATCCAATGCATAAGAAATGGTTAGTGTAGGTTTCACTGTTCTAGACAATTTAATGATACAAATGTTCAAGGAAATGACTCCTATCATGTCTACCGAAGAAGGGACAATGATCGTACAGTGCATGTGCGAAGTTGTGAGCTTGACAATAAATTGGTCGCTCCTTACAATCCCCATTTGCTAATACGCTACAATTGCCACATTAATATTGAGATTTGCTTGAGTATCAAAGCCGTGAAGTATTCAAGTATATTTATAAGGGTCACGACCGTACATAAGTTCATGTTGGATCTTCTAAAACGGGCGTGTCCATCGATGAGATCAAAATATTTCAAGATACTCGATGGGTGTCACCGCCGGAGATAGCATGGCATATATTCGAGTTTAACCTGAGTGAGATCAAGTCTTCAGTAAAATCATTGCAGCTATATATTTCTGATAAACAACTCGTTTGTTATAATGAGAACGATGATTTGGAGGAGATTTGTCAAAGAGATAAGTTAAAGAAAACTATGTTAACAGAGTTTTTTTAGGCTAACAAGACTTTCCAAGAGGCAAGGAATTACCTGTATCGGGATTTTTCAGAGCATTTTATACAAGACAATAGTCGTAAAATATGGAAACCGCATAAAAGGGAGGTGAGGTCGGTAGAGTGGTTTATGCTCCACTAACAGATCCTTACCAATACTACTTGCGAGTACTTCTCAATCATGTGAGAGGACCAACTTTATTTGAGTATCTTTTAACTGTCGACGGTGTTGTGCATCCATCATTCAGAGCATCAATTGAGGCGAGAGGTCTAATTGAAAGGGATGACAGTGTATCTTATTGTCTTCTAGAGGCAACAACATTCCAATTCCAGCTCTTAGAAGGCTTTTTGCAACGATTTTAGTTTATTGTGAGGTACCAAATTCACGTGTGTTGTGGGGATAAACATTACATAGACATGTCTGAAGACTATCGAAGAGATTGTAGCTTATTGGAAATGGTGTAACAGATGACACTCAAGAGTGTTGGTGAATATCTTGAAACAATGGAGAAAGGTTTAGATATGTATGATCTTTCTGAGCTCAATGCAAATAATGATGAATGTTGTGGATAATTTCAGGAAATATATGAAGAAAATAGTATAGATGTATCACAAGATTATTTGTGTGCATGGAATTCACTTAATGAATAGCAACTATCAGTTTTTTCAAGAGATTATGGAGCATGTCACAAACACCAGCCCTGGGGTTTTTTCATTGACGGGCCAGGTGATACAGGAAAAACATATCTCTATATGGCATTATTAGCTATTGTTCGATCTCTCGGCCTCATTGCACTTGCTACCACCACTTTTGAAGCAGCAACCAATAATATGCCTGGTAAGAGGACAACACACTCTAGATTTAAGATTCTTATCAAGCTCGATTGCAAATCTGTTTTACAGTCAGCAAATAAAGTGCGACTGTAGAGTTACTCCGAAATGCTACTTTGATCATATGGGATGAGACATCCATGGCGAAGAGGCAAACTAATGAGGCACTTGACAGAACATTGCAAGATGTAACAGGATGCAATCAACTGTTCGGAGGAAAAACTGTAGTATTTGGTGGTGATTTTAGACAAGTTCTTCCTGTGGTTAGGCGTGGAACTAGGGCAGAAATTGTCGACTCTACATTGCCAATGTCGCCGTTGTGGTCATCCATAAAGAGGAGAAGATTTACACAAAACATGCAAGCTAGGTTGGATCCATTGTTCTCTCAATTCCTACTACGAGTAGGTGATGGAACTAAGTTATCATTTGAGGATGATTTTATTCGTATTCTGGATGACATGGCAATTCGTTACACAAATAATGAGCAGTCCATAAATGAACTCATAGAAGTTGTCTTTCCTTATTTACATCTCAATGGACAAAAATTAGATTATATCGATTGTCGAGCAATTTTTTCAACAAAGAATGATCATGTGGATGAATTAAATGTGTGCATGATCAATCGTTTTCGCGGTGAAGAAAAGATTTACCATTATTTTGACACGGCTAAAGATGACACCTTTGTGTTGTATCCTTCTGAATTCTTAAACTCACTAACTCCGAATAGGTTGCCTCCATGTGCTCAAGTTGAAAGTGGGGTGCCCCATAATTTTATTACGCAACCTCAATCCTGCAAATGGCCTCTGTAATGGTACAAGACTAGTGTGTCGCACTTTTCAGAATAATGTATATGCGGAGATAGCAGTTGGACAACATGCTGGTAAATTGATTTTTATTCCAAGAATTTCTTTAAGCCCCTCAAATGATGATTTGTTCCCATTCAGGTTTTAGAGAAAGCAATTTCCATTGCGCTTGAGTTTTGCTATGACAATTAACAAAGCACAAGGGCAAACTGTACCAAATATGGGTGTTTACCTTCCTGAGCTTGTATTTTCACACGGTCAACTCTATGTAGCATTGTCAAGAGGAGTATCGGCAAATAACATGTGTACTGGTAAAACCTTGTGGCAATAGTAATGCATCTGAAGGAGTTTTCAATAAGAATGTTGTTTACCGAGAAGTTCTAAGAGCACAATGAAGTGAATATTAAGCATAAATTATTAACAATGAGGTGAAATATTTTGCAAATGAAATTTCACAATAACTTATGTTTGTTTTTTTATTAATAGAATGGTGATGTGCTAACACTTCTTCTTCTTGCTATGCTAGAGTTTTTTGCTTTATTAATTATGGTTCATTAATATTTCTATTATTGGTTTATTTTTTGTTAGTGCTATTGTTTTTGCTTGTAAGCATGTGATGCTATTTACTTTATTTCTCACAAAAGAACTCATTTAATGAAAAATATCAAAACAATATTTCAACCTCCGTTGCAACACAAGGGCACTTGACTGGTATATATAAAGAGTTGTTGTTTTTTTTTTTTTTTTTTGCATTATTAATTGTGGGACTAAGCTAGTGATATGATCCGTACTGCTTTGTTTTTTTTTTTTTGAGACGTGTTTGCTTTGTGTGTGGGTAGGGGTGAAAATGGATACAGGATTTTCCACTTCGAATCCAATTAAGATCCGAATACAGATAAATGGATCCAGATAGTATCCGAATACGGATTCGGATAAAATCTTAATATGGGAAAATGATCCGGAAATGGATACGAATATATTTTGTAGTGCATAAACAGATCAAATATCCGAAAATATCTGAATTCATTCAATCCGTAACCCATCACCAGCTATTCGTTTCTTTACACGGAACAAGTTCGTCTCAAGCTCTTAAATATATTTTGTTATTTTGGGACTCAAGTCGAGGTTTGTCCGGAGGTAAATATATGAATGGCTCAACTTTGTTATCGATTTTTCAACTAAGTCAAACATTACGAAATCTTTTTTTTTAACAACACATTTTAAATATTTTGTTTATAAAAAATTATTTTTTTATAAATGTTTATGTTTTCTTAATTGCTTTTTATTTGTCTGTAAATATTTCTTATTTTATTTATTCCCATTTCATTAAATACTTCTTATTTAATTATAAAAATATTTATATTTTATAAATAATAATTAATAAGTCATGTATGTTATTGTTTAATATATTTTATTTTATTTAATTGTTGCTTTCTTATTTTTTTATTTATAAATATTTTCTTATTTTATTTGTATCGATAGTTTGGACTTTGAAAATAAATATATTATATATGAGATATAATGAGATATAATGAGATATGAAAGGGATGAGGTATTAGAACCCTTCTCTTTTAAAAATTAAGCAAAATGAAAATCTTTTATTAATCACCATAATTTTAAATAATTTTTCGGTGATAGTAAACTACAAGTATTGCTGTATTATTATTTATTTGATTTGATTTGATCAAAAATTATTTTTTAAAAAAACATAGGATTTTTCACAACTATTCTCACGATAAAACCGAACACTCATTTAGTATATTCTCATAATTATTTCCGTGCATATTTATGAGTATGGGTTCCCGCAAATAAAAAATGTGGATTCTTGAACTCATCAAATCTCATCCCGCACAATCCTGTGACAAACGAACAGGTATCTAAGAAAAGTAAAGTGCGAAAAATTTAAAATTTGGTCCTAAGATACATGATCCTTTACTCCTACCTGATGCAGCCAAAGTGATATAGAGGAAGTTTTAGTAAAGTAGACTATATATTTTAACCTTGATTACACTTTCAACTCAGATTGCAAGTATACAATCATATCGCGTAGTATTATCAGATATCGATTCACAGGGATAGTGTATTAAGATCTAACAATTTTGCTTAGTCTAGGTCGGGTTTGTTGTTTATTAGAGGGTTTATTTGTTTGTGATCTTAAAGTTATTAATTAGTTAAAGTAAATTAAAATACAACTAAAGTTGTAGCAAGCTTTAATGCGGTGGCACTACAGGTGATCGACAGAGTACATGAATTCTCTAGGGTTCATGCTGTCCTATGAGTCTAATATAATGATTTGTTCAGGTTCTGATCCAACCCACATACGATACTGTCACTACCGCATGCGGCCTAAATTTTAGATTTGGGCTACCAAGACTAAATTGAGCATCTTGGATGTTGTGCACTTCATGTAGATTGTTACATACGTCATGTAATGTCCTGATTTGAGGCCATCTTCAATAATCGGCTAGATTGAACATATTTGCTCTGTTTTTGGCGAGCCAATTCATGAAATATCTTCCTCTGTCACACACTTGACACCTCCAAATTGCGATAGCAATGATCCAAGCACTCAATCTATGCGCACCATTCCACCCACCGGATGGGATCAAGAAACCAATC
>CAXKVW010001146.1:0-93160 GCA_964058825.1 Carex arenaria
AAAAAAGTGGATATTTAGATTGAATCATAATAATCAGAAACTGAGATAAACCAGTCATCGGATCCTGCAATTTTGATTTGTAATTAGGATTAAATTTAGAGTTAAAATTATGATAAATGTCTTAAATTCAAATGGGTAATTAAGATTAGAAGTTAGATCATTAATTAGATATTAAAAGTCAAAGTATTGTTTTGTATCTAGTACTATCCGATTAGCTAATGGATTTGAACACGATGCACTATTTTCTTGCCCCCCATGATAAAAATCATGGTTCCGCCCCTCTATAACAGTATCCTTATCTCACCGTGTTACAAAGTAAATTTCACAGAATTAGTTACAGAAAATCTGGTCCTTATCTCTGTTTCAAAGGAAAAGAAATTGGTGAAATTTCCACATTTTGAGCTTCTTCTTCAATCCGTCCAAATAAATTTCTGACCTTTCCTGCTACTACTTTTATTTGTGGTGAATTGGTGATGTATGTCGCCTTCTATACATTGACTAAAATGTAGGTCATGATGGATGGATAGAGAGTTTTGCTTGTCATCAATACTAATTTGTTGTTATCACTTGTCATGTTATGAAGTATGCTCAGGAACGCCCGTTGTCAGCATGGATGGATACTGAGTTCAGACCAGTACATTTCGGAAACAAAATTCTGACTTCCATGTTTTTCGGACCAGATATGATGAAGTCAAAATTGTACCAGCTCTGCTCTCCAGAGGTATAATACAATATTATTATTTTTCATATAGTTTTGCTGGTGCTATATATAATACAATATCATCAACAGGATTACACACTAGCAATGAATTTGGTGAGAGTATCGTCTCTGTTTCTTGAAGACCTGAGGCTTCAAAAACCATTCTCTAAGGCGCGGTACGGGTCAGTTGATGCTGTTTATATAGTGTGCAGTGAAGATTTAGGCATCCCACAAGAGTTTCAGCAATCACTGATCAACAGTAGCAATATAGTGAAAGAAGTGAAAACAATTAAAACTGATCACATGGCGATGTTGTCAGCCCCACAAGAGCTTAGTAATTTTCTCATGGAGATTGCTAATAAGTATTCTTAATTTCATTTTCATCTTTCGATAAAAAAATCAGAGGATTGAATAAAACTACAATGTAATTTTAGTATTTTAAATAAAGGTCGTGTACATTATCTGATACAATATTGAAGTAAACTTCAATTTTTTATTATGACGTATTGAAATATTAAAATGTGATTCAGAATTAACTGCTTTTACTAAGGTGTTTCTAAGTTCACAAATTCTCTTTGTGAACTCAACTGTAAAATCTATCGGATTGCGAACAGTTGATTCTTGTCTACCTTATGAGTAATACATCTACATGCAAAAAATTAAAATTTTTGAATTAATTTTGTATGGAATCAAGTGGTAAAAAAAAATGTTCAAAAAATGAATGCATAAAAATAAATTTATAAATCTTCTAATTTGACAACTTACCGGATTACACTCAGTTTGACCCAAACACACAATAAATAGATATCAGACAAGAACAAACTAATCCTCCTCGAATTACTAAGGCACGATACGGATCAGTTGATGCTGTTCATCATCAGAGAGGGAGGGGTTGTATCAACTATCCTCCACTCTCAGCACCTTAGTCTTACAAATATGTCCCAACTTTCTCTATATTTTCATTGATACTAAAAGTATCCATCAAAGGGAAGAAAATAATGGCTATTTCAAAGTACATACGTAAGTTGAATTTTATCAATATTAAATTTTATAAAATATCTTATAGTTAAGCAAATTTTTAATATAAATATTTATTTTTCATGACACTTAAATCTATATAATAATAAAAAATAGCACAATAACCGTATGAAAGTTTCTATATTGATATAAACAAACAATCTTAAATAAGAAAACAAATCATAACACTAGTGCGGTCCACATCTCGTGCACATGTTGTGAAGCGGGTCTCCATTTCTTGTTAGTATGACATCGGTATTATGTAACATTAATTTTAAAATTTATTAGATAGACTTCAAACAACGAATTCAAAATGTTCAAACTAATATACTTTATGAGTGATGTATTTACATGCAAAATTTATATTTTTTTCAAGTTATTTTAGTACCAAGTCAATTGGTCGAAAATGTTGAGAAATGAAAGCATTAAAATTAACTTAAAAACTCCCAAATTTTACCACTTGCTTGATACTAAATAAATTCGAAAAATTATAAATTTTGCATGTAAACACACAACTAATGAAGTAGATCGGTTTGAACAGTTTGGATTCGTAGTTTAAAGTCGATTTGATGAGTTTTGGAGTTGGTGGTATACAGTGTTGTAAAATGCGGTTCATGTAGCCGCATATGCGTTTGAATTTCAATTCTGTATGAAAATCTTCATGCAGTCCCATATATGCGGTTTAAAGAGGCATATTGGTTTAAAGAGAGGTACTGATTTTTAATCATGCAATTATTTGTATCTGACATTATGTGATTCTATTACTGAGTGTCAATTAATTAATTGTTTGCATCTGATTCAGATAAAATTGTTCGCATCTGGTTAATTTAGTGAATTATTTTAGGATTAATGCTCCTGCTCAAACTCAATTCTGACGTCATAGGAATATATTATATGTTTTGAGTGGAAATAAATTAATATATAGTTTAAAATCCGTATTAAAATATGCATATGTGATATGCATTGACCTTCCGCATACATAAACAAAACCGCATTTTACAACATTGGTGGTATGCATTCGCCTTTCTATTTTTTCTGTCTTTTCCCGCTCTATTCAATACCCAAACTAAAGTGCTTAATAAACATACTTGAGGAACTTTTAGCAAATGATGAGTGGAATCGGAGTTCGGATCCAGTGAAGTAACTCACAAATTGAGTTTTAGATCAGAATCGTCCAATTCAAATCCGAGATCATCTATCCGGAAGTGGAGTGCACACATCTCGAGAGATGGATTTGAATCCCGAGACTATGTCAAGCGACAGATTCGAATCGGATATTCTCGATTCAAAACCCAAAAATTGAGTTGCTTTAGGGGATCTGGACCCGTGGAATCGGAGGTAGTTGAAAACGTAGAAAAACAATGGGAAAAATATTTGTTGATTTGGTTTTTTTTTGAGAAAAAATAATTTGAGCTGTTAATAAAAATTGCTTGTATCAGCTGGCTAATTAATTATATTAATTAATTTCTCCAAATTCATTTCACAATTCTGAAGCACTAGTGAGATTAATTAATTCCTTTTCACCATTTGCTAATTTGAGTTTTATTCTTAATGGGCTATTGATCGTTCCCTTCAACGGGCTATTGGGCCATCAATGTCCATCATTTTGGTTTAATTGTGATTCTGGCCCGTAAGCGATTTGGGAAAAGAAAAGGAAATGAAAGCGCTCCATGAAAACAAAAGATGAGAAAGTTTAATTTTTTCAGAAAATAAGTTTAACAATTTTTGTGTTGTTGTTGTAACTAAATTTGATTGGAATTTATAAGCGAGTGCATCTCTAAAAGGAGAAAGAAGTCGAACTATATTCGAGAAAAATTGTTATGAATCCATTATACTAGAAACATACTTCTTTAAAAATAATATTTTTATTTTTACAATTGACCAACTTCAGGCAACAATCTTTTTTTTTTAATGAAAGATGAGGATCAAGCTCTCAATTGTCTTTTTCATTTATAAGAGACACAAGTGGGACTGCTAAAAAAACTCATAGTTCGTGATTCGATTGATTTCAATTTGAAAAAGAAAAATCGCAATTAACTCATTCGATTGAAGTTCGTTCTGAAACAAATCAAACAAGTTCGGTTTAAATCTTTTTTTTAGTAAAGTTGGAAGTCAAACTACTCAACTATTTAATACTCTTGTTATTACAACAAATGATTTTTTCCATCTGGCTTTCAAATCCATAACCTCTCAAATAGATACCATGTGTCTTTACCACTAGACCAAATGCTAGTTCTTAGTTCAGTTTAAATCTTATTCAAATTCAAAATCAAACTCGAATAAGTTTGATTTGGTTTAATTCATTTGCAGCGCTAGACACAAGTAGTGTCATTATTTACATAAGGGCTTAAAAAAAGAAAACCAACAAAATTATAATACAAAAATGAAATGAAGCTACAGATGGAAGCAAAATAAAATTAAAATAAATGTAAACTATAACCTAAAATAAGAAAGCTAAATGCTAAAGTTTAAATAAAAAATAAACAAAGTAAAACAAGAAAATTTTACATTCCTACCACCAGAATCAGAACGCCTTGGTATCGGATTTGTACCGGTCTAATTCGTCCCGGAAAACACTGGTACCGAACTGCTGCTCTACCAGTTTCGTACCCGGGGCACTGTTCCATATCAGAAAGAACTATTCCGTACCAGTAAACAGTGGTCCGGTCCGTATCAGGCAACAATCTTGATGTAGTGGTGTAGTAGATGGATGAAATTTATCATGGGGCATACCAATATAGTATTATTTTAGAATGATTTTTAGTTGGTGGGCTCTTTAAAAAATCTGCACAATAATTAAAATCATATGTTCACCATCACGAGTCATGATCATAGAAAATTCAAGGGAGAAATAAAAAGAACAAACATCATTTGTCTTTCATTTCTTGCAAATTAAGGAGTTGTTCTCTCACCAGTTCCTCTCATGCATTATTCATTTTTATTACCAATCAACTACTCCAAGTTTCCCTCATGACACGCCGTTAACAATGATAAATACCTTTTGTAACTGTGTGGGTCCCATGAACAGTAAATCCCTTCGCCGTTAGTTAACGGCTGCTCTTGCCCATTGTGCCATCACCTTGACGACTCTACTTCTCATTTCTCAAGTTTCCACAGAGTAGAACTCTTAAGCTCACCAAATTTCTTTGTGAGTTTAACTCAAAAATCTATCAAATTCGCTTCAAACAACACATTTAAACCGTTGAAACCGATTTACTTCACGAGTGATGCATTTACATGTCAAATTTGTACTTTTCGAACTAGTTTAGTATAAAATCAAGCAGTCAAAAAATAATAAAAAATGAACTCATAAATATTAACTTATAAATTATCTTTTTACCGCTTAACTTCATACTAAATTAGTTCAATAATTTGAAATTTTAATATGTAAATACACCACTCATAAAATAAATCAGTTTTAACAGTTTGAATGCGTCGTTTAGAGTCAATTCGATAAATTTTTAGTTAAGCTCACAAAAAGACATAGTAAGCTTAAGAACACCTCAGTTCTCTATTAAAAGTTTAAAACCTACTCCATTCTATTCTTCTCGTCTCCTCTCTCTCTCTCTCTCTCTCTCACTCTCTGGTCTTCCACCTCCTTTAATGCCTCCCTCTCCCTCCAAACTTTCGAACTCAATCTAAAACCCACAAAATTAAAGAAAAAATAAAAAACCCAACACCTAAATGAGAAATCTCTTGGCTCTCTTTTCTCTCCTCTGCTTCTCCTTCTCCTTCTTCCCCACCTCTCTCTCTATATGCAACAGCTCCGACCATACTATCCTTTCTCTCGCCTTTCGACAAGTCTCAGGTTTCAAGCCGATTCAGGGGGGCAGATGTGAGCAAATCTATAACATAACCCTTCCTTCCAGAAACCTGACAGGTTCGGTTTCATGGGCAGTTCTTGGTAACCTCTCTTCTCTTCGCTATGTCGACTTGTCGAACAACTCCTTGCAAGGTTCTATACCGACTCAACTATGGTCTATACCTTCTCTTGAACATATCAACCTTGCCAGAAATAAACTAGGTGGAGCGCTTCGGCTTGGTCCGGTACGGAGAGGTAGATCATCTCTCATGTACTTAAATCTCTCTCGAAACCGGTTCACCAGTGTGGTCAACATATCCTATCTCGGCGCTCTCGAATTGCTCGATGTATCTCACAACAAAATAAGTTTGGTACCAGTTGGGTTGAAGAACCTGACTAAATTAAAACATTTGGATTTGTCTCAGAATTCTATGCATGGTCGTGTACCGGGAGACTTACCGCCTCTTACGGCGCTTAGATTTTTGAATATATCTTACAACAACTTCTCCGGCGAGGTCAATGCGTCAATTTTGAAGAAATTCGGCAAATCGGCATTTATAAAAGCTGGAAATATCAAATTTCTCAACTCTTCTTCCGCGAATAGTATCAGTCGACACCCGAAGAAGAACAAAAGAACACTTCTGCTAGCAATTCTCATACCCATATCTGCAATTATGTTATCCTTATTCCTTTGCACACTATGCATGTTCATTACAAAAAAGATCAAGAAACAACAGCTTGAAACAACCGAGAAGAAAGCCAAAGATGCCATTGCATTAGCAATAGAAGACTCGGAAACAGGCTGGGTGGCCGAGGCGAAATGGACTGCTCCAGTAGTGATGATAGAGAAACCACTCATGCAGCTGACATTTTCTGATCTGGCTGTGGCAGCTTCGGGTTTTGGTCGGGAGTCTCAGTTGGCCGAACGAGGCGGTCTGAGTGGGCCAGCTTACCGGGCAGTTTTGCCCGGCGATATGCACGTGGTGATACGTGTGGTAGAGAATGCACGTGACATGTCTGACCCGGAGGCAGTTACGGTTTTTCGCAACCTCGGCGAGTTAAGGCATCCTAACATATTGCCTCTTCTTGGCTATTGCATCTCTGGTATGTGATTCATTTCTTTTCTTAATTTTTAAAAAACCTATTCTGTTTGTCTTGCCAGTAATTGAAAACATGCCAAATTGATAATTTGCTATTTGTTTTAAGAAAATTAAAAAAAGAATGGCTTATGCTTAAAAGATACTGTTATCAATTACAAATGCATTTGATGGTGGTTACAGTAGTCTGATAGGCTATGATAGTCCTACTAAAAGTAGTAATATAGTATTATTGTGCTATCAGTAGCTTTGTTTACTTGACAATACTGATAGATTATAGTAGGGCACGTGCGCATATGATGGCATGTATGAACATGGGAAATAATAAGAGGGGGTTGCTTTTAAGAAAAGGGAACTTTGGAAACAGCTAGAAATTTTAAACAAATCATAATTGATGATTCTTTTTATAAAAGTTAATTTAGCTCTGCTCTGCATCTATGGCCAATTCAAATTAAATGCTAGTAGTCTATTCTTTTCAAATTGCATCGTTAACATAAAAAAGAGAAAGTACAGAGGTGAAATAAATGATTTGCACTGTGCAAATGTGGAAAGGCAGAGCCATTATTTGTTCCCACTTCCCACCAGATCATAAGAAATTGATTGCAAATAACTTGTAATGCAATTCAGTTTTAAATGGCCAAAATTTAATGTTTTGTTTTATGTCATGTCTTTTTTTTTTTTTTTTTTTGCTTTCAGAAATGCCCGTAGGCCATGTTTTATGTCATGTCATTAACCAAATAACCAACCCCTGCCAATAAATGTGAATGCTAATAAAATTTGCAGTAAAGGGTTACTTGGGTTCTCCTTTTGTTCTTCTTTTCTGGCACATTTTGTACATCCATTAGGTAAGCTAAAATGTGTTGACTGTGGAGGCAAAGCAAAAGAGAAGGTCAGAAAATTACATTTTACAAATTTTATTTTGATTATTATAGGAAGGGAGAAACTACTGATATATGAGTACATGGAGAGAGGAGACCTCCACCGGTGGCTACACGAGCTACCAGCCGGCACACCCAATCCCGAGGAATGGGACGATGACACGTGGGAAGTCGCAGGGGACTGGCCCACCCGGCATCAAATTGCACTAGGCATTGCACGTGGATTGGCATTTCTCCACCAGGGTTGGGCCGGGTCAGGCCGACCAGTTACTCACGGCCATTTAGTCCTCTCTAACATTCTCATTGGGGACGATTTGGAGCCGCGGATCGCTGACATTAGTCCTTTGGACAATGCTGGTACACCGGAGGGAGATGTGTATCAATTTGGGGTGGTGCTGTTCGAGCTAATGACAGGTCAAACCGGTTGGGGTGAAGCATCAGTGAATCGGGTTCGTGGGTTGTTCAAGGAAGGCAAGGAATTGGATTTGTTGGATGACCGGCTTTTGATCGAGGGGGTAGAGCCCGATTGGCAGCGACAGATGGTCGGCTGTCTGCATGTGGGTTATCTATGCACGGCACAATCACCCGAGAAGAGGCCTACAATGCAGCAAGTCGTTGGTCTTGTTAAGGACATTCGACCCGTTTCTATCGCAACATCATCTGCTGCATCATGATTGATGACAGATTGTGATCAAAAGGAAGTACATTTTTGCAACTATGATCTTGTAAAAGTTGTTAGTGCGGTATAGTTGAGTGTGAATTAGCGGTATGGAAGTAAACATTGTTAATTTTGAATTGAATGTATATTTATTCCGCCTTTGCAGCTTGCAAAAGCATTAAATTCAACCATTTCTACAAAAGGAAGGTGACAAAAGATAGTGGTGCAGAAAGGAGCAGTTTTGGTCTGTATTTGGAGAGAGGATGAATTAAGTGGGTCAGAGAATCTCAGTCCCTAATTGCCTTTTTTACAAATTGAACTTTTCGGTGTGAAATTTGAGTAGTTTGGAAGTCAAAAAGTAGTGGAGAGGTTGAGATTTGAGAGGTAGATGCAAAGGAATGAGAAAGATTTTGTATTTTTGTTGGAAGCAACTTGGTGATTAGCAGCATCTCATGCTCACCTCATCTGCTCTGTCTTTGTTTTTTCTATCTTGGTTGGATTTGTTTCATATATATATATTTCATGTGGAGGGCACTTACTACATTTTTTGTGATAAAAAATTATACCGTTCATTTTTAAAGTTTAAACAGTCAATTCAAACCGTTCAACATGTTGGATATATTAAAATTTGCTTGCAAATTAAATCTTATATATTTTTTTATTTTTTTTTACTATTTATTAAGATAGGTATAAAAATTCACCGGTTTAAAAATAACAATTTTGTAAAATACTTAATAAATAGTAAAAATATTTACAAAAATATAAAATTTGGTCTCTAATCACATTTTAATATGAAAACCATATTGAAAAGTTTGAATTGGCTGTTTGGACTTTAAAAAATTTTAAAATAAATAGTGTAGTTTTGTATCACCAAGAAATAATCTAAGTGATCCCTCTTTATATTTCATTCTCATTTAGGTTTTGTTTGATTTGCCTTTTGTATCACCATTGTTACTTTCGGCTGTTCGAAGTTTGAACCATAGGCATCCTCTATTTTGGACCTACACGGGGAGAAAGGAATACAAGAGCGAAACAAAAGAAACAAGATAAAAAGAACCACACAGAAACAAATTTTTGATGGCGAAAGACTGCCATGATATCAAGATAAATTTAGTAGTATTCGCCTTTTTTGTAAAGCTCGAGAAAAAAAAAATTAAAATTTTAATAATAAAAAACAACTTAATTATTAAGTGCGCTCTAATATCACTTTCACGTGTATCTAAAAAATGACAATATTTCTTCTTTTTTGTCGTATTACTGAAGGAGTAGGAAAAATGGCAGAGTGAGACGACTCCATCACGGAAACACGGAAACGTGTGACTGTTACGTGTTGTGACTCGCAGTCATATGCTATGGTTATTTTTTTTTTTTAATATGGCACGGCACGGCACGTCAAGCGAAAAATCTGGTCACGGCATTCCACGTGGCCACGCGAGTCATGTGTAATTAGAACTATTAAATCTTGATCAAATGGTGAATCTTGAATAAACTAGATAAAAAATATATATAATTAAACGTGACCAGTCACGTTTGGACACGGCGTGACTTGCGTGTCATGACTATTCGCGTGCTGTGACCACCTTCAGCATTTTAGTCACGGCACGACACGTGTGACTGTTCACTTGATTACAGTATGGCACGGCACGCTTTTGCCACTCTAGTAGTGGTCTGTTTATAGAACCGTAGTCATTTACCGTGGAGGCTTCAAAATTCAAATTGATACGTATATACATAATAGAGTGAGGCCATGGTACTTTGCAATGTGCGGATCGTTTCATGTATTGGATTCATATCTCCATCTTTAAAGTTCAAATAGTTGATCCGAATTGCTCAACATTATTATCATATGAAAATATACTTGGAGACCAAATTTTATATTTTTTGAAATTTTTTTACTATTTTTTTTATAGGTAAAAAATCACTATTTTTGGATGATTCAAGTTATTTTCTAATTGTCTAAAAAGAAATAGTAAAAAAATTCCAAAAAATATGGAATTTGCTCTCCAAGAATATTTTCATATAATAATAATAATGTTGAGCCGTTCGAATCAACTATTTGAACTTTAAAAATAAAAATATGAATTCAATGCATAAAACGGTATGCGCATTGCAAAGTACATAGCCTCATTCTACGTAATAAATAAGCCTTTGAATATCAAGTATGTAACGTTATTCTTATTTTCATCCGTTCGATTTTTTAATTTATTTTGATCGGACAATTTAATATCTTAATTTTATCTTCCCATTTTAAAAGACATATGTTTGATGTGTTTAAAATATAATATAATTTTAAAAATAATACCCTTTTATATTCCATTGTATAAATTACAGCATGATAAATCATATTATTTGCCATTATCGATGTTTTTTTTTTTTTAAAGATATCTGTTCGTGGCTACTGGCTACTATTATTCTAAATGCAAAAAAAAAAATCTATAAAAGCTTTCTTGTTTTAGAGATGTAAGTTTTATCATTAATAATTTTTTTATCAAAGCAAAACCCAAAAAATAATTCTAATATTAACACAAACTTAATTTAACTTCAGTTTGTGACGTGCGTGTGGCACTTATGTCCACAACAATTTCATCTGAATTTTAAACTTACGACTGACTTCTCATGTGTGGCACTTATGTCCACAATAATTTCATCTGAATTTTAAACTTACGACTTCTCATATGTAAAAAGTTGTCTTTATCACTACACAAATACTAATTGTTTGAATTATTTGCTAATGTATATAAATTTATAGTTTTGTTCTTTCAGAGCCTTGCTTCTTATCAAATTATTGTCAAAGTGTCATTATCTAAGAATGCTATTGATCACACGAAAAAAGTTTTATTTTTTATATAACTTTTTGGTCCTTTATTATTATGTTTTTATAAGAAAAGATGAGATGGATGTAGGGGTGAAAACAGAGCCGATACGGAACAGATAGTGATAAAATCATATTTATATTTTGTTTTTTATTTTTTGGATACGAATACAGAGCGGATATCAGATGAATATGGATATGGATTCAGATCAGATCGGATATTTATTAAAATAATATAAAAAATATTAAAGTTCGTAATATTTATCCAATTATAATATATGGTATATATTTATTATTCGGATACGGATAATTGAAATGTAAAACCATATCAATATTCTTATCCACACGGATATTCGGATATCAAATATTCACGTCTAAGTTTTTAAATACGAATAAGGATAGAATATTATCCATATTGTTTTCGCTCCTAGATGGACAATTAAAAAATTGGTTTTAAATAAATAAATTGAAAGGAATTAACGATAATTTTCTATCATGGCTACTATATATCAATGCCAAGTAAATAAATAACTCAGGCAGTTTGGCTATTAAAGTTTTTGCACATTTTTTTATTACATAATTTCTTATATGTTGTTCTTTGTTTATATAATGTTAACAGATTATTCCATACAGTACAATAAATTTGCATTATATTTCTTCTCAATCTACATACATATGTGGTTTTACTTAAAAACCTTCATTCATATAGACATTAGATTTTCTAAAACGCAATTTACTGACGTACATATTTGTGTAAGTGGAATTGTTTGGAACAGTGTTGTGAAAAACGTCCATTTAGACCGATTAGTCGTTGGCGGTGACCAAACCATCATAGAATTTTCTGACTAATCATATGATTATTTCCGAATATAGCCGATTATTCCTGATTAATCACTTGGTGGTACCTTGTCCGTCCAGCTACCGGATCCAAATTTGGTCTGGTCCACTCTGGTCTAGATTGGTTTGGGCAGGTTTAGGCGGTTTTCGGCGAGTCTAGGTGGTTCGGGTCCGGTTTAGGTCCGGTCCACCCCGGTTTAGGTTCGGTTATACATGGTTTAGGTCCGGTCCACCACAGGTTAGGTCCAATCCGGTCCGATTTTGTCACGATCCACAGGTCAAGACTCACCCGGTGTAGTGAAAAATACCAACCAAAAACCGTGCTAGACCCGTCAATTTGAATAGTCCAGTCCACCACGGATTTGAACTCCGATCTAATTCGGTACGAGTTTGGTCCACGATTAGTCCGGTCTAGTCATGCACCATGAGTTTTTTTTCAAAACACTAAGCAAGCATGTACCGTTATTTACAATACTGCTTTGGAACACCGCGTAATGTACTTAGATTTGTAACGTGAATTGCTCGGAAAAATGTATCACATGCATGAAAGTTTGAATATGAATGAATTCATCATTTGTGAGTTTCCGCCTGAATTCATCAGAGTTTGGAGTGGGACCCAACGATGTTGTCAATTTCTGATACTGAGGTGAAATCAATGAGATGCGTGTACAGTTGTTTTTCCATCACATTCTGGTCAAGTTGTCACTATTCCTATTAGTCGTACTTTACGAATTACGATTGAGTCCTGTATGAAAACAACGTGAAAATGATATTATTCACCCTTATTTTTTTTAATTTTTTTTTTTATTAAGCACGTAGATGTTCTGATATGTCAACGGCTGTGATTAAAAGAAAAAAATTCAGATTAAGTATCAGCTCTCCGATCAAAGTCTTTTTTTTTAATGTAAATCTTTTTTATATTTTTTTTTATCGTGTAGAGGTTTAAATTTATTTAAACATGTATTTATCATGCTTATTGGATTGTCAGATACTAGATATTCAGACTAGTCTTGATTTCTTTCTATTTTTAAAATATTATTTACTAAATTTTTGAATTGTTTGATAATTGATTGGTGATGTTATCTGTCACTTAATGATCTCATTTAAATAAGTATGATTCTATTCTATTAAAGATATTTGTCATTCCAAATTAATATATATATATATATATATAGAATAGAACTAGGGTGCTCCTAAGTTCACCCAACCTCTTGTGAACTTGACTCTAAAATATATTGAATCGACTTTAAACGATGAATCCAAACCGTTGAAACCCTTCTACCTAATGAGTGATGCGTCTACATGTGAAAATTTTAAAGTTTCGAATTAATTTAATATAGAGTCAAGTGGTCAAAAGTTTAAGGTTTATAAATTAATTTTAATGCATTCATTTTTTGGACTCCTTTGACCGTTCTATGCAACGACTCCGTTCAACATGTTTTTTACATTTTACAAAACCGTTGCATAGAGGCTCCGGTGCTATCCATAGCACCCAAGCCTTACTCATATATATATATATATATATATAAGAGGGAGGCTATGGTACTTATGCATAGCGCATATTGGCTCGTGCTATGGACTCAAATATTTGGTTTGAATGTCCTAATGATCTATTTGATCATTTAATATGGTCACCATATGAATATGTGCTTATAAACTAAACTTTATATTTTTATAATTTTTATTTTTTATTTTTTAGATGGATAGCAAAATTATGGAACATCCAAAAATAGTTATATTCTACCGATCTTAAAAAAAAAAAAGGAAATTATGTGTGTGTGAACGATTGATCAAAAGAGAAATTTAATGTGGTGACGTAGCACAACTAACCCGGATCCGTTGACGCCTTCAGTCTTCCTGAAATTATGTGTCTGTGTAACTATTATTATTTTATGTACTATTCTAAAGAATTATATGATTGAGAGTGAGAATATATAATAGCAAACATAGACTATTGATAATGACATGTTAGGCAATCTCACTTACTTTTTTTTGAGATACAAAATTAATAGAAAGGAGCTTTTGTTATCAGAGGCGGAGTCAGATTTTCAAACTATGAAGATTAAATATATAATTTTTTTTGCGGAGAATGGATGTTATTTTTATCATTTCATGATATTTTATTGTAAAATATAACAAAATTACATATTAGTAAAAAAAAAATTTTTAAAATAGGGGTCAATTGATCCCATACCAGCCTATTAAATCTGTCTCTGTTTGTTATCACATTGTCATTTATATTATCCTATTAGAGAGGGGAAAATAGTACGGTAGAGCCGATTATGTTATAGAACAACACTGTTACGGTACGGAACAGCAAAGTATGCGTGTCAGTTATGTGCTGTGACTTGCTTGTCTCGTGTCGTGATCATCTTTAGAAAATTTGGCATGGCACGACACGTCGTGCGAAAAATTTAGTCACGGCACAGCAAGTGGTCACGTGAGTCACATATAATTAGGACTATTATATCTTGATCAAATGATGAATTCTGAATAAACTTATTTAAATTATGATCAAATTGTCACGCGGGTCACGTTTGACCACGACACATTTGAGTACGGTGTGACTAATGTGACGTGACTATTCGCATGCTGTGACCACTCTTGATATTCTGATCACAGCATGACACGTGGAAAATTAACTTTATTACAGCAGTGCACGTATTTTCCACTTTACAGATTTGTGAAACCTTCAACCCTTATATGATGCTCATAAATATACAGAATAAGTATCTTGATCCTTAAGACTATGTTTGAATGCAAAATAACGTAGAAATTGTTAACAGCACCATGTATTTATTCAGATCAGCGCGGAAAAATATAACACAAATAGTTTGAGAAAATATTATTTTCTTGATATTCAGAATAACAAAAATATTATTTTGATTATTTTCTTAGAAAATTATGTGCATATGTTCGGATAATATAATTCAAATAAAATTTATATTATTTGAAATTAAACAAAATTAGCACTTTAATGTACTCGAATTAACACTATTGGTACACTATTTTCACACACTGATCCAAATGACACTATCCGTATGTTAATTATTTTAATGATCCAAATGTAGGGGTGAAAACGGAGCAGATAGTGATAAAACTATATCCATATATTTTGTTATTTTCTGGATACGGATACAAAACGAATATCAGACATATCAAACGGATACAGATACGGATCCAGATCAGATTGGATATTTATTAAAATAATATAAAATATATTAAATTTCATAATATTTATCTAATTATAATGGTGAATAACATAAATTTTTCATAATATATATTACAATATATGATATATATCTACTATTCAGATACAGATAATTAAAATATAAAATCATATTAGTATTCTTATCCACACATATATTCAGATATAAAATATCTATATTTATTTATTTTAATACAGATCGAATACAGATGAAATATTATCCATACTGTTTTCACCCTTATCAGGACCAAATGCATCTAAAAATCAAATGACAGCCCATGGGGACTGATACTGTTAACAAAGGACCTACGTTTCGTTGTGCTGGCAGCCTTTGGTTTGCCTGCGTGCGAAATGGCTTACTCTCAGCTTCAAAGTTTTCTGATACCACTGCATATGACAGTTTACCAGTACTGCACATTTTTTTTTCCTCTATTCTTACGGAAAAATAGGAGCTAGCCTAGCTAGGCATGTCTATGTTTTTGTCTTGGGAACTAATTATTAGGAGCAAACTCAGTAACCAAGAATTACATTAAATGAAATGAATGTTGGTACTAGGTCTACCTGCATTAATTAATTCATTAGCCGTGGCGTGCATTGAATTATAATTTCAAAAACACGTTTTCATGCAATCATAATTGCTTCTCTTCTACGATCAATATATAGTAAGTCGCCATCGGTTGGTGGGGCCCCCGGCATTAACTTTTGGGTTGTGGAGCCCAGTCCCAGAGAGAGACTGTACCCGGTCAAGCACGCAAAAGAAGAAACAAAATAAGCAGCAGCCATCCATATGCTAACACATACATCCTCCTCTCGCTCTCAGTTCTGAGACGAAACTGAGCCACATGAATATGAGTAAACGATTTTATCTGCGGGTCCAGTCGTGTATTTGTCTTGAGCTGGTTTGTGTCATTTTGTGATTTGTTCATAGGAATCTTAATTAATTCCACCAGGTTCCTTCCTCTCCACAAAACATTGCAACTTAATTTCTTGGTTCCCTTTTCTTTTCTGTTTCATTTAATATCTCCGCTCCGTGACCCATTTTTTTGTACTTACTCATCCAACATTCCAACCTGGAGATGTGCATTAATTGTTTTATTTGTTTGTCCAATATAAATATTTTTGCATTGTATGATAATAACTGTGTAAATAATTAGGTGTACTTTATTCAACACTATATATAATCTTTTACTAAGATTTCATAATTGGACATTAATTGAATCCATTTCATCTTTATATGTTGTCCCTCATCTTTTAATCCTCAAAATTAGAAGGTTAATAAAATAATTTTAATGTATTTATTTTTTGAACGCTTTTTTACCACTTGTGACTTGACTCTATACAAAATTAATTTTAAAATTTTAAAAATTCCATATAGACACATTACTCATAAGATAAAAGAATTTCAACTGTTATAATTTATCATTTAAAGTCAATTCAATATATTTTATAATTGAATTCAATAAAAGACTTGATAAACTTAAAAAACCTAATTCTACTTCTTATCTTTACATTATGTGTAACTTAGAAATATTTAACAAACATTTGTTATATGATCTATAAATTTTACAAATTAAGAATCGGTAATTGCAAGTTCGGATCAGGATCCGATTCTTATCCAACCCTATCCAATACGGTCAACTCAAAGGTTTCAAACCGGTGTTGTTTTACATATGACAGTGGCTGGCTAGTGGTTATTGACTGACTCCAAGGAGTCAGTTTTGGCAGTTTGTATTAGTCCTGCTCTGTTCTAAGAATCCATAATTGTCATGCACAACTTCCATGCCATTTCTATGCCTTCAATAAATAATTATTGTCCCATTTTTTTTTTTCGTAAGCACTAAATTTCAGCAACAACAAATTAAGTCTTAAGAAGACTTAATTTTTTTTTTTTTAACTTTTTTAGTTACTTAATCTTGTCGAACACCAGTTTTTTAGTTTCATTTTCTCCGGATCTTAATCCTCTGTCCAGACCTTAAGACACATCTATTATTTTCTTTAGCTTCCTTAATTTTTACCCACAGATTAAGACAACTAAATATCAGTTTCTTAGCTCTCTTTAAACTGTTAATCCTCCACTCTTAATCTCTTGTTGCCAAACAGCTCCATAGCTTGATTTTGAGTGTACATCGCTATTATAGTGAGCTTAATTTAAAAAATATATATGATTGATTTTAAATAATAAATTTAAATTAGTAGAATCGATTTACTTCACAAATCACAAGTGATGTATTTATATACAAGTTGTAAATTTTTTAATTAAATTCAGTAAAAAAAATAAAATGATGTATAAATTAATTTTGCTGTATTTATTTTTTAATTTAGTTTTTATTACTTAATTTTGTACTAAATTAATTCAAATTTTTTAAATATTTGTGCATCACCCATCAAGCATGAAATAGATTGATTCTAACCTTTTAAATTTATCTTTTAAAATCAATTCGAAAATTTTTTAGTTAACTTTACCGTGAAACTTTGATTAAGTACACTCTAGTTCTATTTCTGCTTATTATATTGAGATTATCTAAAGGTGTATACAGAACTAGATATTATGGGTTTCTGACAAGACTGTCGATATCTCTAAAATGGGGTATCAGAGACACTTAAAAACAAATAAAATGGACATCGCTTTAAGCTGAAAAATATTCAGCTTGTCGCACGGGCGTCAGTGCCCAGCCGATTCAGGATAAAGCAATAGGGAAAAACAAAACAAATGTAGCAAATAAAGCTGCTCTAAACCTCTCCCCATGATTTCTTGTAAAGAGAAACAACATATTATATTGTACGAAAGCTATAAAATCAAGGAACGAGCATGGACCACTGATCTCATGTCTCAGGAAAGCAAAAAAATAATAATAATTTAACTAAAATAAAAGGAAACATGGTCGGCTTGAAAGAAATTTAGTAGAGAAGATAATAAAAAATAAAAACATAATGTTTCCAATATGGGTCGGATGTTCAGATTGGGCCTTTGCTGTAAATTAATCCGGCCCAAAGATTCTCGGTTAACTAACTATTTAAATTTTTATAATACGACGTTGTTAGCATCGACTTAATTTCTTTGCTAACGACTAACAATTTTTAGACCAAAAAATTGGGAAATCACAATTTCCCATCCAAGTTAAAAAAAAAAAGAGAACAAAACGCAGTTCAAAACGATTCTTTATGAAAAAACCATTTGGCAAGTTCTCCGGAAACAATAAAAGATAATAAAATCCCAGTTGCATAATACGCACCAGCCTATCGAATGACATGCTACTCCCAGAAAAAGAATTGCATGGGAATTTGCTCCCACAAAATGAAAAAGATGAGATTCCTTGATTATTATGACGCACAACAATTTCAAATGCCTATATTTTATGCATTGTGACAATCTAACACAAAACAACCTACTAGTTTAGAAAAGCCGAATAGCCAAAATCATCTCAGTATTAGGTTCTTGATTGAATCTTTTCTTACAACCCAATTTTCTTCTCAAACTTCTGAAGTTGGTTCAAAAATATCCAAGTCATCTGCAAAGCGAAAAAGAAAAAAAAAATATCAATTAAGTGCCCTTCAAAGAGAAGAACGGAAAACAGAAATCCACACATGATTTTGCAAATGTGACATAAGAGGAATTTTCTTCTTTGAATGAAATGACAAGAAAATAGGTTATTCACACAAAACACGTAACATAAATGAGTTAAGCAATGTCTTAGTTTGTCCACACAATAAATTTTGTAACTGCAAATGTTACCTTCCCATAATTGTCCCACTCAAAAACTAATTCAAAACAACAATCATACACAATGAATTTTCTTTTCCCGAGTAACCTATTAAAAAAAATAATGTATGATATATTGCTAGTCATTTATCAAATATCAACTGGTTACATAAATAATAGTTTATCTAAAGTCCATGGTATGTCAAAATAAGGTGGAGAAATTGCTTGCTGGACCAAAATTGAAAAAAGCTCATCTTTCACAAACTAAACAATTTTGAACCTTTTGCAACAATAACAAAACCGGTGTTATACAAGTACCATCTCACGGGTAAAGCCCTTTAAGCACCAGCAATCAAAGATTACGTAACTATACATCATTTCGTACCAGTCAGTTTCAGTAAGACGAGTATCAAATTGCCTAACTGATGCTTAATTCCAGAGGCAGAGCAAGTGCCCTACCCAGACAAAGGGTGGCTCTTGCCCGGCTTATTTTGGGTCCTAAATATTTATCCTACATATTACCAAGCAACAAACTATCCTTGCTTTATAACTATATTGGAAATCTAAATTCAACACAGCGTGGAATTACCATGACATGAGGAGCAATCCTGACACAGTACACAGGGAAACCAGTGTAGAACTTAAATGGACCACCGCTTTTCAAGGTCTTCATGGCACAGTCTAGAGACCCAGTGTATGGGTATTTGCCATTGGCATCAGGCTGCATCTTCTGGATCTGGGTCTTGACGTAATCGAATGGCAAACTGCATGCTGATGCAAAGAAACCCGATACAGCACTGGCACCTACAAGTAAAAAGATACTTTCAAAGTCATGTCTCTGGTACACAAGTTCGGGCCTAAATGGAAAACCACATCCAGTATCTTATCTTCCTTTCGTGGTTCAGCAATCTGGAAGACTGGAAATAAACTCGTGGCAGAAACATAATATATAGGAAAATTATTTACACAAGTCAGCTTTCAATTAAATCTTCTGATAAAATATTATTCTGCTACATTACATCATACTTAGCAGATTGGAAGCAGAAGTATGGGGGCATTTTTTTTGCATGCCACGAGTTACTTCTTGTACACAATTACTATAGCAATGACTTCACATGAACTGATGGTTTCGTATAATTTTCCGAAAGTAACAATGTTGAAACTTCACTGTTGTTTTATAACATGATATCTGTTTTATTAACTAATTAGACTGATATGCTTACCAATTACAGTGGGGATTTCTCCAAATCCAAGAGAATCTCTGAACAGTTCAACACTCTGATCATACGATGCGAGCATACCCATGTTAAGTGCCATGGCCCTGACAACAGTGGGGCCTGCACCCTTCCAAAGGGCCAAGATACCTTCATCAGCAGTAATACGATATAATGCATGGAAGGCATTCTTGTAATGACGTCGCTGGGCAGCAGGAAGAGTTGCATCAGCTTGCATCCTGATCAGTGCCAGATCAGCTGGGCTGCCTACAGAGGCACCAATAGCGCCAGCTGTTAGCCCAATTGCAGCCTTTTGGAGTAGCGGAAGTGGCTTGCCGTCATTGGCCTCTACTGCCTTGTTTGTCAAAACCCTATGAAAAAGAGCAAGCCATTAATCAGCTTTAAAAAACCAATTATCCTCCCTCTTGCTGAGATCAACAGTTCAAAGGGCATTGAGCATCCATCTTTATTTCTTAATTTACTGGGTCGTTTATCATTTATTCTGATTTAATGTTCTGTAACAAGAAGTTTTTGTTAATAGAAACTAGCTGCTTATTAAAAAAAAAATCTCTTGACCAACCAATCCTAAAAAAAGATTAACTAGAGAAATGGCCACATTTCTAGCTTTCTATTGTTAACACACCCTACATGTGATGGTTACTTGTAGAATCATCCTCTCATAACACCTTAACCAACTAGTTGCTGCCCAAAAAAGGGAATAATCAGGTTTCTCCAAACTCATTAAAAGAAGAAAATCAACAGACCATAGACATTCATTTGCAGAAATTAGTCCTTTAAATTTTGAAAAAGAAACAATTCCTTGAACTTTGTTAAAAAGGGTAGTCCCCTTAAATCTCATCAGTAGAGAGGGAAATCTGCAGATTACGTGACGTGACTCGCGTGACATGATTATTCGCACGACGTGACTGCATTCTATGAAAATTATACGTCACGTAAACCAATCACGTCACGTCACATCATGTGATCACGTCACGTGGTCACGTATAGTCACGTGTGATCACAATTACGAAGATTATGGATACAATATGTACAATCAGGGTTGGGATTATTAATTTAGCTTAATGAATATTTATAATTTGAATTTTTAACAATATTATTTACTCATTTCAAATTTTTTTGAATTTTTCATTTTTTTTTATTTTTTTTCTGAATTTTTAACAATATAAATTAAAATATAAAAAAAACTTTGACGTGACTAATTCACGTTATGTCACATCACGTATAGTCACATCACGCGTGACGTGATCGTCTGCTGCTATTTTAGTCACGTCACGTCACGTGACCAAATCACGGCGTGATTGTCACGTCACGTCACGACGTGTCACGTTTTTCCTTCTCTACTCATCAGTGCCGAATTGGTCCTTGGGACTATTTCCAGAGAAAAGAGTTGGTCCTTAAATTTTAAGAGAATTATGAGAACTAATTTGTTTCTGCAAGGACCAATTTGGTGCAAATAAAATTCAGGAACCCATTTTGTTCTATTCCTTCCTGAAATTTGAGGACTGCATTTTCTTTTTTGATGTTCAAGGACCAACTTTATGCAAAGAAAATTACAAAAGCCAATTGATGCAGATGAAAGTTTAAGGACCAAGTTGATTTGTAAATTTGCAAGGACCAAATACAAAAAATTTCCAAAAAAGAATTCAAAGTAAAAGGAACTTAAATCAAGTATGAACCTAAATCATGTTGGATTAAAAGACCACATCATACAAACACAATTCCAATCAACCCAATGTTTCCTTGTCATTTGTGCCTACTCCTAATAAAAGAAAAGAAAAGGCTTTGTCCAGTTCATTAGGTGATCATGAATGTCTCTTTTGGGCAGTAGGGTGATTGCTTGAGAGTTGGGGAGGTGAGTCTAGTAAACATACATGCTTGATCCAGAATCTATTTTTTTCTACAGGCAATCTAGAGTAAAAGGAAGATAAATACCTGAAAGATCCCAGTCTAGCAGTGGTATAGGTGGCTTGCCTTAACAAACCAGCTGATAGACCCTGCACCATGTTTCAATATATGTAACATAATAAGAAATAAAACAGCAACCATTTAAGAATGCCAACATGAAATTTAAAGACCATCAGTGGAAAATGTTGAACATTTCAACTGGCATACAAATTATTCACTAAGTTGATTTTATCACAAAAAATAGAAGCATTAAATTAATTTTCAAACCTCTAGCAGTTTAATTAAGCTAGTTATAAAGAAACTATGACAGAAGGTAAACTTGAAACTTCATTTTTTGATTAAATAAAGAAATAGGGCTCACGAGTGGAAATTTTCATATCAAATGATGTCATTGTCGAGATCTCATACGCAATTGAAATGATACTTCAATCTAGCATGCAACAGTTGTAAACAAGTACAAAAATCTTGCCAGTTGGAGAACACGTAAAAGTGTCTACTACCACCCAAATCATTGAAGATACACATGCAATTTGTATCAAAAGACTGAAGTTCAATTCAACGACAATCTAAGCATAGAAGGACACGATACCTTGTAGAAAGCTCCGATACCATCATTCGCAAGCATGTTCTTCGTGACCTGAACGGCAGATCCCTGACCTAATTGGATCCTCACCTACCAAACCAGAAACCAAACAAATTTCACACAAATCAAACCACGATCCAACAGATCCAATCGATCCAACCAACCAAAGGAAAAGAGGTTTGATTAGCGAGAGAAAAACGAAAGCTACCTTGATCATATCGATTGGCTGAATGACGCAAGTAGCGAGCATCCCAGAGGCTCCGCCATTGACGAAGGGCTTGACGGTGGACCACACGCCGACTGCTGGGCTTTTCAACTGTTGTTGCTTCGCATCCGCCATTTCTTCACACCCTTTTTCTCTTTCCTAGGCTTGAGAGAGAGAGAGGGGTGAACGAGAGAGGGACTGAAAGAGGGATCTTCGATGGATCTATATGTGTGTGGTGGTAAAGTAATATAGTCTAGGAAAGGAAAGGGTTTGGTTAGCACCGCCACGCTCGTCACATCGCCCAAACCAAAACGATTGGCGACGGCCCCTTCGAAGCGCTGATTCACCGTGCCAATCATTCTGTGACCATCATGTGCCAAGCTAGTAGCTTCTAGCGCTCCGGTGTCCGGTCCATAGTGACAATGTTCACAATATATTCGTGAATAAAATACGTTTAATTCTTTTTTATTACTGTTTTCGAATTGAACTCTGGATAAAACACACAAAAACGTATAATATATTTTATTCGCAAAAAATACGAAAAAAACACGATTTTTTTTTATCCCAAATTATATCCGAATTATGAATTTTTGACCTCATCGAACCTTTTCAGAATCATTGAGTTGTCACTATGCCTCAGGCATCAGTCAGGCACTCAAAGAATTAACAAATATGGGTGTGTTTGGGCGCTAAAAAATAGTAGAGTTAGTTAGATTAGCGACAATTTCAAATTTGAGTTAGCGGCGTTTGAATGAAAAAATAACTATTTTTATTACTTGGGTTAGCTCATATTAGTGTGCTATTTCGCTAATTCAACAATAAATAGGGTTAGCGACTATTCAAAATTTTAGTTAGTATGCTATTCTCACTAACCTCGTTCTCAATTTAAACAATAAATTTGAGCGACACCAATCAATTTCAAAATTAGAAGATCAAATATATTTTAAAAAAAATATCAAGTGGAATTATATTAAATTTGAAATTAAACTAGTACTTAGGGAGGAGAAATCAACACAATTGATTCTAAGAGGAAAAAAATACGGCTTATGAGGATCTCGTTAAACAACATATTTCAATGGTTGTTATACAAAACGCTACAAATGAAGTTGCACATGACATCAAAATCTCTCACCCTCCGGGTCTGGCTGTTTGGTGTTTGGTCGTCCTGAGAATTTTGTTAGGTAGACGAACAACATTTACACCAATTACACTGACAAGTGGGGAAACACTGTTCAAGTCTCACATATCAAAATGACGGTGTATATAAACCAATGCGGAAATAATGCCCAACCGATCCGATCTTAGAGTCTCTCAAGTAACTCAAATTTAGAGTTTAGAACTGCACCGTTCGATTACAATACGAGCTATAAATATTCGTTCTAAATCAGATCGGATGGTCCAGATCTAATAGAAAAATTTGAGTTAACTTAGGATATGAATTCCGATCCGATCTGGTAGTACTGTTGGTACATCGGGTTTTAGTCAACTAGTCAAAGGTGGCAAATACTAAATTGACAACTAACAACTTTGCTTAAATTGAAAATTACGCTCATAAAAAAAAAATTGCCAGAAAAATAGAATTGAAGGAAAACCACACAGCCCCATATAAAAAAAATTCAAGCCTTGAAGAAGAACAGAGGACCAAGCAATGAAACGGTGAATTATCCTTGAATTTTTGGTTGTAGCTCAATAATATCACCATCGTATAAACGGTTAGAGGTCCAATCACAGTCTGATAATTTGTTCATATTCAAATTCAAGTTGTTGTTATTCAAATACTCATCTTTCTCCGATAATACCAAAGAAGTATATCTATATATTATTTTCTAATTGAATTCTTAATAGATGCTTGCCAAGTGTCACCCGTAAAATTAGAATAAAACTAGTATGAATATCAACTTATCACCCGGACGGATCCAGGATTTTTGAAAAATATCGAATCGGGCTTAAATAGCTAACTGAATTTAAATTTATTAACTAATTGGGTATTCGATAAAAAAACAATATTTTGACTTATACTTTATAATCCTCTGACTTATAATTTCTGATGTTCTGACTTATAATTATAATTACCAATCACAATTCAAAAAATTTATTTTAATTTTAACTATAAATTTAATTCGAATTGCCAATTAAACATCCCGAGGGGGCAAAAAAAAATTTCAAGGCGGGACAAAACCAGTCAGAACTGATAGATCTCCACTAAAACTCAAAATCTAGGAGGGGCGCCCTAGTATATACAGGGTCCGCCCATGCTTATCAACATGAATTTAACCCAAAATTTAATTTTTTTTAATCAGTTTAAAATAAAATTTTAAATGGTTGATCTTAATCTATTCAAGGAGCCAAGCAAATGTTTTTTTTTAATATATAAAAGCTCTCGTAAACCTTGGCATCCATTTCCTCCAACAATATAAGATTTATCATAATATGTGCTATGAATGTAATTCAAAAGTCAAGCTATTATATTTAAAAAATAATAATTTATTTTGTATAAAATTAAAATGCCAAAAATATTTGAAGGAACGCCTAAATAATTCATGTTTCCAGCACTTATACTTAAAAAAAATCACAAGAAAGAAATTCAGAATGTTAATGTTGGATTTGTCAAATATAATAATATTAACTGCTTGAATATGTCATTTGAAGTTAATTTGATGTTTATTCGCAAAATTCACCTTAATATAGGTTGGACGAAGTGCCAATTTTTATTCAATTGATTGTTATAAACTTGATAAAATGATGCACCTTATGTGTAAACAAAATATCACCAATGTATTATACATTTAAGATAGTAAAGTGCTTATATTTTCAGTATTAGATATCTCGGAACAGGGTCAAGTTGTCCGATTAACGTTAAGATCCGCATAAATCTTGAAGCGACACACAAATTTTAAAATTAATCAGACAGTTCTAATCAGACATCAGATCGAATTTAATCTGTGTACATCAAACACACCCTTCTTACTGGATAACTATATCTATAATTAAATACTTATCATTAACTAATAATGCTCATAAGCATTGCCATGTCTACTTAGAGTAAGTAATTAGAGTTAAATTTGTGTCTTTCTGTGATTATTTTTAATTTTGTAATTTGGAGCTGTGATGTAAAAAACGGTTAATTAAGTCATTTGAAAGTAACAGTAATCAAATTGGCATGAACAGAGAGTACAGAAGGCTGTTTACAAATGAGAATGTCAAATCAGCTGATTGTTCCGATTAATCGTCCATTTAAACAATCAATGCAAAATTCTGATTAATCGCTTGACAATAACTGGTCCGTTCGACAAGCACATACCGTTATTCACAATACTAATTTAGATAATGAAAATAAGCATACATTATGAATTAGTATTTAATTTAGCAATAAAAGAAAATATTTTTATGTGCGAGGGATCGAGAGTTCATTAGTTCAAACTTTAAATAATTTTTTTTTATGAACATTGATATTTAAAAAGCTAAACCTTAATTTTCTCTTTAAAAAATAGAAAAGAAATTCTAATATAGCCAAGTAAAATTTTAAAATAGTTAATTTTTTTCATAAAAACATCATAATATCCAATATATTCACAAATTTTTTTTTTTTTAATATCTCTTTTTAATTATTTAAACAAAAATTAAATTGACAAATATTCACTTTTATTCAAATCCTCCTCCCCTCTTTCGCTGTATTGAATAATTGTTATCCCCTTCCTCCATTAAATGAAATATTTCAACACAATCACCTGATCTCTTCAGGTCATGTATTATATAAGTTCCACATTCGGACTGGATTCTTCGCATGTGGCTAAAGGTATGTAGAATGAGGAACCGACTCCGCTGCTCTTCAAATAGGAGAGCAGGACTCTATTATTTAAATTTCAGTCATTGAATTTTTTCACACACGAATCTCAAAACAAATAAACAGCTGAAATTTGAATAACAAGTCATGCTCTCCTATTTGGAGAGAAGCGGAGTCGGATCCATAGAATGAATGAGTCAACTGACTCTTATTTTTTATTTACTCCTATTTATTTATGTATAATTTCTTATGTAATTTATAATAAAATATAATTGGTCATAAAAAATACTGGTTCTCATTCTCGACATGAAAAATTTATATGATTGTTCTTTAGTTACGTTTGATCCATATTCTTTTGACAGAGGAAGAGAATGAAACAAATAAGAGATGAGAATTTGACATGAAAGAGTATATTTGTCAATTTCGTTTTTAAAATAACTAAGTGAAATGTTATATGAATAAAATGAGATATTGGATAAAATGCTAAATTACGTGAGAATATTGAATATTATGATGGTTTTTTTTTTGTTGTTGTAAAAATTGATTATTTAGAAAGTTTACATAGTCGACAGGTACTACCAATGATTCTAAAAAAAAAAAAAGTTTGAATAATCTTCTGTATACCTCAGGAGAAAAAGACAAGACAGGCAGTTTAGGAAAATGTTGTGATCCCAAATCAAATCAAGTAGTCAGCAATGATTTTCAGGCGTTTTTGGACAACGGTAATAATTTATTTATGGATTTTGTTATCAAACAATTGAATTTTTTTAGTAATAAGAAGTATAGTCACACGATTCGCGAATAATTTGTTTTATTGGTGATGTTGAACCAAACGTCAAATTATTCGGGTTTTTTTCACGACTAATTCGTGAATTTTACGAACTTTCCTCAGAATTTTTTTTTTGGTTTTTTTTTTTTACTCTCTTACAGGACTGAGATTTCTGATCCGAATAATTTCCGAATTATACCCGAATTATTTTCGAATCACGAATTTTTAATCTTGTTGAACCGAACAAAGAATTTGTGATTCGAGAAGATTAAAAATTCGAGAATGAAACAAACAAAGAATCTGACAAGTGAGAAGGGGGAGCCAGCAAAGGACTCAGCTGGGTACAATGATTGGAAGACTACACAGTCTGTTGCACACTGGGCTCCTAAACTCGATCGATGGTTGCGTCTATTGCTGTCACGGTGGATGGCATAAAGATTGGGAGTGATGTATGGGGAATGTTACAGAGGATCGACAACAATACGAGGGTGTTTCAGATTGAGAGGGAGAATATGGACTAGACCCTTATTTTTCCTCAAAAAAAAAGTGATGGGGAGGAGCAGCTGAAGCAACTGACATGTTCAATGCACACCTAATTTGTGGATGTATTAACCTTTCTTCTTGCAAGGTAATTAGCTACATGATCATTAGAATTTTCTTTCAAATTTCAAACTAAAATTTTGAAACACGATTCCACTCCTAGATAGTTTTTACAATTCAAATATAGTTATAAAGGAATCCAAATATTGAAGGCTACTGAGCCATTCAATCTAGTAAAAGTAATCTGAGTATAACTATTGCTATTGTTTGGATTAGGAAGGCACATAATTCATAAAGTAAGCACGCGAGTAAGGTGACAAGAGCGAACTTGAGGGCAATCTGAGTTGGGGCTTTTGTTTGATGGTTCTGACCACTACTTTCGGTAATTTCACCTAATAGATATGGTTACTGCTCATAGCTCCGTCTTCATTCGAGATGATGCAACTGGTTTGTTAACTCTTTAAATTAATAATAATCACCTACGAACTTTCCATAAAAAAAAAATACTATTTGTTAATTTATTGGTACAGTTTTCTCATTTTACTGATTCCGCTTGTACAATTCACGTATTAATTGTGTTCTATAATATTCCTCATTTTACAATTTATGCTTGTACAATTTACAACTGTTTTTCATTGCTTGCTGGCTTGTGCGGCCATGATGCCAACTATAGTGACGTTACACAGTGCTAACTTAAAAATTCAGAACTTAAAAACAACAGAAACATAATTTGTACAACAATAACAATTAACAAAAAGTTAAAAAAAAATTCACATGCCTAACAATTTTGCTTCCAACTCTGACAACTCTTTTGAAAGCAAAAGTAAAATTTATGAATCAAAATTGAAGAGAACAACAGAGAACGCTAGAACCGAAGGCCATTATAATTTACTAGAATTTCATGTAGCCCCTTAAAAACGCGAGTTATTGTAATTTCAGAGGAAGGGAACTAAGTAATATTGAAGTTCTTTGAGTGAGCATAAATATTATAACTAGCAATATATTTTAAAGTAGATTCTTAGGTCTAAAATATTATTTGTCTTAATGGTGATAAATCCTAAAAACAAAACACCAGTACTTCAATATTGTCTAAACATGTTACCAAATATTAAACCAACATTTTTTCCAACTCCTCTTGAAATTTCACAAGTTTGTCACCAAAAGCAAAGTGTAAACACATCTGGAGCTTTAAAACTGCCAAGTTCATCTCGGCATATTCTTCAGGCTCGTTTTTATTCACCACCAGTTTTCCTTGGCTCTCCAAGGAAGGCCCTGGTCCCCAATTCGAAGATCCCGCAAATTTAAAAATACCCTCAATTTGCACCGGCACCGGACGGTTTGGAAGATTCCACTTTCCTGAGATACAAAATTCCAGTGTAAGAAATTTCCCATCTTCAGGATGTGTCACATCTAACTGTGATTATGCTCATGTAAATCTATAATTCATTCTTTTTAGGATAAAATAGAAAGAATAGTAAAAAAACGAATAAGAAACATTAAAGTCTAGATGGAGATAGAAAAAAAATATGATTAAAAAACTCGTGGGCATACGAGATATTAAAACAAAAAAATAATATGGCAAAGTAGAAACAATTCTTACCAGAAAATTTCACTTTTATTCCGATGTAAGCAAACCCCCAACTTGACTTGTCCTGAGCCACATTGATAAACACCTGTTTATATCATTTATAAAACAAAAATCAAGCCTATATAGGGATGAGAAGAAATATGGTAATATGGCATGGTATATTGGTAAATTTACAACCAAGTCCACATATAAGTGGCTGGACTGTTGCAGCTTCCAATTTTTTTTTTTTTTTTTTTTATTTTACTAAAAGTTACTCACATTCCCAGAAGACAGCAGCTCTACCTCAAAATGATCTGTCTTGTACATCAAGTCCAAAGGGCCAACACTAACCAGCTTCTCCTGAAATTAATTTAATCCTTCATGAAATAATAAGATAACATATCTAAAAGAGTTGCAAGAAATGATAAACTGAGAACAAATAACAGGCTTAAAAAAAAAAAAAATCAATATGCAAGTTAATCGTACCTTCAACATGCGGTGTATATCAATATCAGATCCAAGAATCGATGTATACGAGGGAAATCTCTTCTGCATGAATCAAACAATATAATTGTCCTCAAAAAAACATTCATGAATACCAAACATATTTATAGAATATAGGCTAAACATGGTAAGTTAGAAGGTCAGATTTACGCACATTCAAAAAGCATCTGATGTAAGGGAAAAGTTTTGTCCTGTAATCACCAACACCAAATTTCAAAAGATTGCCCTTTAAGCTTTCTATTTGTTGCAGCTTTTCCATGATTGCTATATTAACCCTCTCGAGCTGCAAGGAGAACATTGATACATGAGAAAGAGAGAGAGAGAAATAGAGGGTTGAACTACAACAACTAATGTACTCAGGACATTATTTTCTTAGGGAAAAAAAACAGAGAAAGAACCAGAGGGATAATTTAACAGAAAAAGGCGAACCTTAGGACAAATTTCATGTTTAAACTTTTGATGATCTTTGTCAAAAAGTGCTTTTAAGTAGCTAACTGTTCTTTTCAAGTCTTCAATGGTCTTGTTAGGATCTTCTGGTTTGTCCTTGTTGCTCAAGTCCACATCTTTTGGGTCGTCCTCAGAGCAGATAATTTCACATAACATCGGCAATTGTTTTTTGGTTTTGAAATGCATTCTTAACTGGTTGTATTTATCCTCTACATCCTCCATGATGTTCATAAATAGTGGGCGATAATCGCTCTGATGTTGGTCTTCCTTGGGAAATTGCATTTTCGCATCGACCAAAAAATACTTGCATCGATTGTCTAATTGTATTGACTCCTCAAAAACTGGCTCCTCCAATAAAAAAATTTCTGAACTCCAAACAGCAAACCTTTTCTTACAGCAATAACTACACCAGTTCAGCCATGCCTTGCGTGTTTCTGTTTCCTCCAAAACACATGGCTGTGCCTTTTCTAGTTCATTCTTTACCATATCTTGGCTAGATACAGGTACCAGACAATACTCACTGTCAGAAATACAGAGTTGGTGCTTGAAATCCATATGCGCCATGAAAGACTCCCGGTATACAAATATCTCTGAACAGCTGAAGCAGCACCAGTATTTGAATGTCTTGCTAAGCCTAAACCTGGCTATCCCTTCCCAAAAAATTCTGTATTCACTATATGGGTAAGTCTGTTCACAAAACTTCTTAAGATTGACCAATTCCATGCAAAAGAAAAGACCACCGTTGGATTCGGATTTGGCACCCAACACACTGCTCTCTCTCAAGCTCAAAAATAGGCTACTTAACAACTCATTATCCATCCAGGATTCATCTTCCAATTCGGGGTTTGCTTCAATATGAGAATTCTTAAATTGCTCCTCTTCACTTCCCTTGTTGTTATTATCTGTTGGTTCAAATTCGTGTTCACTACCGGAACCAGATTTGGCTTCAGAACCAGAATCATAATCATCATCGGAATCAGTGTCTGTATAGTCGTCACTAAGAACTTCCTCTTCAACTGGGCATTTCTGCAAGAAACAACTCATTTTATATATGCATCTAGCAGCAGAACAAAAAAATAAAAAATAAAAAATAATCCTAGCTGAGAAGATTTATTATTTGATTTTAGACTAGGCACCTACCAAATGACTTGCACAATTTCCTTGGGAAATGTTATAATTATAAAAAAAAAAGCAAAGAATTTAGCAATTCCTCTGTGATCAAGGAGATTTTGTGCTATAAACTCTCACCTTCTGTTCACGGAGTTTCAAGCCGGCATACATATTAATCTGTAATCAAGCAGAAAATTGAGTTATAGGGCTTCATAACATGTGTGGACACAAAGATAAATGCTTGTATAAAATTAATTTCATACCCGAAAACACGATCTCAAAAGTGGTAAAATGTACATGCGAAAGTCGATGTGACAAAGCTGACGGACTAGAGGCTCCAGGCATAGCAACTCACACCATGATTGGACAAGTTCTAAACAATATGGCTCCAACTTCTGACAATCATTCAAAAATTGGCTGGGAGCCAGGAATGTGCACAAGCTTTGGTTTTCCTGCTCCACACTCGTTAACACTTTTTGATCTTGTAGCTTCATGTTGAAAGCATGAAGACTATTTATAAACCAATTGAAAGTGCTCTCCACTTTATGATATATCTCAGATGCTTCGACAGGGAGTTGATCAATTGGGGGTCGAATTGGAGCACTGGACAACCATGAGGGGATCCCCCCGCAGAGAAAACTTGCCTTGGATTGGTCGAGAATGAAAGTCGAGCTTTTGCAATCATAAGAAATTGCATCCATCATATCACTCATTTTCCACTTCAAAATAGATTCTTTAGGTGGCTGCATTGTAGTTTTGACAATCTGATGAATTCTGCGCATCAATTGGACAAAAGAAGACAGGGAATTCTTATCTAAGAACCGAATGGATAGGGGGGAGTTGGACAGAAGAACTCTAAGAAAGTGCATATTGTCCCCTGTGGGAAGGTGGACAAGGATGTGCTTGGAGGCTAGAGCAACCACTGTTCTCAACAGGCCATTAGAGAGCAATGAAAAGGATGCCTGGCCTGGCTTGAAACAATTAAATAACTGTCTCAATTCTACCAAAAGCTCGCTCCTTGCAGTATCACTCGATAATGGCCATTGTAAGGAGCAAAGTGGATCATGGCCAGCACAAACATCTGTCACAGACACATTGCAATGGTCTAAACACGTTCGGGAAAGCATGTCAAGTGCAGCTTCAACATCTACAGGTTCCCATACCATCTTCTCAAGTGTCTCGGAACACCACTTCTCCTCAGCCAAATCTCGTTGCGAGATCGGCCATGCATTTATTTGCTGCATGTTTGGAAAATGCTCATTTTTTAGGTGAAGGATGAGTGGCTCCTCTTCTCTAAACCAACGTAGACAATTGGGTTTGGGGCAGACATAAACGTCCCATGTATCATAGAGGTCAAAAAAAACAAGTGCATCTACAACTACTTTACTTAGCCACTTATAGTCAAGAATATTTGATGCAAAACAACTAAGATAATAAGCTGGCACAGACAAAAACTGTTGCTTCCCTGCATGAGTGGATAAAGAAAACTGATAAATAATTAAAATTAATAAATAGCTGAAATTTATCAAATGGCAACTTCCCTGCAACAGCAACTAATTATATCAAAGTACTCTATTGTACAACTAAATACTACAAAATTAAGACAAAAGGCCTCTGAAAATCTATATATATAGAGCAGGTATTACAAAAAATGCATACCAGTCTCGTCAAGAGAATCCCAATACTCGACAGCTTGACTTTTTATCCAGTCCGAAGTCTCTGATCGAAAGTATTCGTTAGTAACTATTACTTGCCGCCTGGGATTGAATTCATATTTTTTATCGTCCATCGTTGCTTCTATGCTTGATCTGATCCAATTTTAGAGTTGGGTTAGATAGATCCAAGGAGATCGGGTGGGTCGAACGAGACCCGTCACAGATTTTGCTGTGTGAGAAAGATGGAATTGAGAGTGAATTAGATTTTGTAAATATTTATCATTCCTAAATAGATTATTTAAGCTGAGACAATATCTCAAAGATGTGGACCTAATATCCAACCCATATCAATCATAAGAGGATTTTGACCTACAGCATTGTTATTGTAACACCTCGTGAATTAAAGAATAAATATAGATACGACTCAATCTGAATTTCAATTTGTTATTAATAGATATAATGCCACACAATTAAATACTAAATCAAGACACGACGTATATAGTTATATATTTTTCTTTCCTTCATTAGATGGATTAATTTTATTCATGGACCACAATAGTTTTAAATAAGTTACTCAAAATAAAAGATCCGATTTAGCATAGTATTTTTTTTTAGCATTCCACAACTCATATAATATTAATTACTCAAATTAAACTGCGCTCCCAAATAACCACCTGGTAATTAGCTCATTCTCTTCTTCAATTATTAATTACGAAAGAAAATTGGTCCACTTTATTTCTCTGTTTGCTTGATTGGTAAATCATGATATACAACAAATATTTCCACTTGAAAATTTGAATAATAAGAAAGAAATAAAAACCAATCGGTGCCAACCATGCACCAGTATTTCCTCTTTAATACACCCATTAATTTCAAAATTCAAAGTAGGCATTTAAAAAAAAAAAACTGCTCCAATAATTAATCTATTCTTGTCACCTCCTCTGTCTCCACTTCTTCACATCAATTAGAAAGGGAACCATAATTTATTCACTCTTTTCTTCATAACCCTAATAAGAGATCCAAGCCGCACCCTCCTTGCAAAATAAAATTATGAAACTAAGGTATCTCAATTTTATATTAAATTTTGTGGTTAGTAAGTAGTTTATATATTTCTTTGTGTTGATTTATTGGGTAAAATTTCTGAAAATTATATTTTCTCAAAATTTCATATTTGTTATATTGATTTATTTGATAATAATTCTTAAAAGTTTATATTGTCAAAATTTCATATCTGCTATATATGTTGACTTATCGTTAAATTTATGAAAAATTGTATACTTGTTCAATTAGTTAAGCATCTTTTGGAAAGATCAAATTAGTTATCAAATATTTCTTGGATAATATTATAATCTGAATTTACGTTTATAAAAATGCTCGGATTCACTATTTGATTTTAAGAAACTTGATTTACTCTTCTATTCTTATTAATTTAATTTGAGGAAACTATGTATAGTAAATAAATTGTGTGGGATCCGCAAATTAGAAAATTCTTATTCAATATCTTTATAGATCATATAAATAGTTAAAGGAAACATCTTAATGTTTCACCGAATTAATTTTATAAATCATATAATGATTTTGATTGTCAGAGACTATTTGTTGAATTTGATCTATTATTTTAATTAAAGGGTAATTTTTTAATCGAAGACCTTGAAAGTTTATTTATGGACGATTCTATAATAATTATGTTGTCTTATTTTAAAGTAAAGATTATGTTTCTGGATTTTAAAGATTATCTAGATCATAAACTTAAAAAGATATTATTTTAACAGCATATTTTTTTAATTAGAAACTTGCTCAAATATTAATTTAGAAACCATGTTCCGTGGTCTAGGTCTGAGTGTCGAAGTAAGGAGAAACATAGAGACAATAGCGAACTGCCCCATGACAATAGGTGCGGATTTCGTAGACCTTATAAAACTATTTTACTTGTCCATTGTCATTTAACTGTTTATTACCATAGCATTAGTTGAATTTATGCATGTTGTTTTTGAACCATTCGTATGACCAAGTAGACCATAAATAAATTGCATAAAATGATATGATTCATACTTTGACCAAAGGACTTGCATGAATTGCATATGTTGAGCATGATATGGATTTTTGTGATTGAATGAATGTACGCGAAATGAATGAATATTGGAATTGATATGCTTGCATATTGGGATGTATACATTGGGTCTAGTGTTCAACTAGACCCCTCGTTAACGTGACTGTAGACGAAAGCGGTCCTGTCACGTACGTGATTGTAGGCGCAATCGGTCCTGTTACGAACGTGATTGTAGGCAGAAGCGGTCCTATCACCACCAAGACCTAGCGGCATATGAATTCACCGTCTAGTGAGGCACACGAAATGGATTAACGGAATTTTTGAAAATAAATAACAATCATAAGGATAGGATATGCATTGCATTAGAAGAAGTATACACATTTTTAGTATATATGTTCATATTTGTGAGAAAAAAATAAAAGACTTATAAGCTCTGGGCTGGAACTAAATCCCGCACTGAGAGAAGGTTCGATCTCTTACCCGTTCCACTTTTACGTGGTTCCAGGTAACGAAGTGGAAGTATTCGAGCAAGGACAAGAGTGAGACTAAGTGGAAAAAAATATGAGAATTGATAAACTGCCACATGTTGTTTGGTTTTATTTCTATGATTTAATAACGGCATGACAGTGTTTGTGTTACTAGCTATGTCGGCCGTGATTATTTGTTCAACTGTTTTGTTTATGAAATAAATGTAGCTTTATTTGTATTGTTATTGATAATGTATGTGACTTGCTGTAATGCCATGTATTTTGAGTAAAAGTAAGTACAATTTAGTTTTTGAATTTTGAGGACAAAATTCTTTTCGAAGGGGGAAAGAATGTAACGTCATGTATTTTGAAATACCAAATTAAAGTACAATATATATAGTTTATATATATATATATATATATATATATATATATATTATTCTTCGTTCATTAAATAACTCAAAACTAACATCAGGGAATAAAAATATTATAGTCTGACTATATTCGTATAATATATATATAGCATATATATATATATATACTAGTATGTAGGACAGTGCTACGGTGCAACGCGTTGCATAGAGCACTTCCGTGCAACGGCTAAAAATTTGAGTTTTCAAAATCCTAACGGTCGATCCGAACCGTTAAATGTGTTCTCCATATTGAAATGTGCTTGGAGACCAAATTTTATATTTTTTGGAATTTTTTTACTATTTATTAAGCCACTTTGAAAATCGCTGATCCAACGGTTTCACTGTTTGAACAGCCACTGTTGGATCAGCGATTTTCAAAGTGGCTTAATAAATAGTAAAAAAATTCCAAAAAATGTAAAATTTGGTCTCCAAGCACATTTCAATATGGAGAACACATCTAACGGTTCGGATCGATCGTTAGGATTTTGAAAACTCAAATTTTTAGCCGTTGCATGGAGGTGCTATATGCAACGCGTAGCATATTAGCAATTTCCCTAGTATGTATATGTATAATATAACTAGTCTGACTGTAACGCCATGATTTATTGATACCGTATAATATAACATATATAAATTAGTATGCATCTGAAAATTTATCGAGTAAGTATATGTTTCGGCAGTCAAAATCCTATTTATCATAATTTCTGAAATTATGGGTACTAGCAACTCCCAAATATAACCGTTCGAAATTAAAATAACTGCTTTAATTAGTGCCTCTTGGAGCGGATCCCAACAGATAAATAGAATAACCACCTCTTTCTTTGAGCGCTATTAACATAAATTAACTGTTGCATAATTAAAACCCCTGTACAGTTCCTCTCCGCTATTCATCACCAACGATTCAGAAAGAAAACCAAATTCAAACAGAGGTTAGTTGTTTAATTTATAAACTTGATAGTTTCTCTTTTGTTCGTAATTGATTTTAAATGTTGGAATGATATTGCAACCTCATATATTAATTGATTTGATGATAGGATTCTGTTAGGTCATTAACTTTAATTTTTAATTCTATTTAATTGATACGAATTTCTGAAAATTAAAAACTATATCTATTTTATGTTTTGATACAATCTTTAGATCATAATTAGTAACTTCTATGATTCAATTATTCTTGGATTCCCGCTAAACTACACCAAATATTCTTGATTTACATCTATTATTTTATTTGATGGTAATATTTTACCGATAACTCTAAGTATTTATTCGCCGATAACCCTAAAACTATTTTTATTACAAATTATTGATTTACATCTATTATTTTATTTGATGGTAATTTTTCATCGATAACCCTAACGATTTATTCGCCGATAACCCCAAAAACCACTTTTATTTACAAAGAAGCAAATTCAATCATATATTTTCATAAGATCACAAGGTATGATATGTCGGTTTAAATCTTGGGAATTGTTTCGCCCAAGAACAATTCTCATTATACTGTCTGATCGGATATAACAGTATATTATATTTTGTTTACATCTTATTCAGAGTGTATACTTCCTGTAAAAAAAAATATTTTATTTATATCTTATCTTATGAATAATATTCAGATTGGATATTTCACAAAGATTAGTCTAGCAACAATAAATAGAAACTGGTATAAATATTAAATTAGAAACCGTGTTACATGTTTTAGGTCCGAATTCTGAAATAAGAGGTAACATAGAGGCAGGAGCAAGCTACCCCACAACAATAGGTACGGGTTTTCTGGAAATTGTCAAATTGTTACTTATCATTTTGTATGCATTTTATTTATTTATTTATTTTATGGAATTATGCATGTTGAATTGAACGATCCATTTGGCTTGTTTAGAAACTTAATAGGATTATTTCATATCAATCATGAGACTTGTAAGTAGGATGTGTTAAGCATGGCGTTGTGTCGTGTTAAATGAGACTAACGTAAAATGTAACGAATGAGTTAAAGGAAAGGAGCCAATATGCGTTGAACGCATGTTGGAATGTATACATTGGGTTTGGGTTCAACTAGACTCGTCGTTAACGTGACTGTAGGCGAAAGCAGTTCTGTCACGGATGTGATTGAAGGTTGACGTGGTCCTGTTACGTACGTGATTGTAGGCGAAAGCGGTCCTGTCACGTACGCGATTGCAGGCGGAAACGGTCCTATCAATGCCAAGACCTAGCGGCATATGAATTCACCGCCTAGTGAGGCACACGAAATGGATTAACGAAATTTGGAAAGATAATTAAAGAAGTGTGTGTGTGTGATTTAAATTGAATTTAGTAAGATTGCATTTCAATGATATAATTTTAATATCCTGTTTGTATACATAAGTTAATTTGACAAACTCCGGAATTGGAACTAAATCCCGTACTGAGAGACTGTTCGATCTCTCACCCATTCCACTTTTATGTGGGTTCCAGGAAATGACGAAGCCGATGAGGACTGAGGAGTACGAATAGGAGGGATGCTGATTAGAAAGTCAACGAGCAGATGGCTCAAGTATATTTTTAATTTCTTTTGTTAAACTTAAATTCTCTCTTTAGAAGTAGTTACATTGACTAACATGACAATTATCGATTTGTTTGCCATGTTTACCTTGAGCTAACGTTGAATGTGTGTTATGTACTTGAACTATTTGCAGTGTTACAAGACTTTGTTTAATTTGAAGATGTTGCATGAGTATTTATTATTGATAATGTATGTGATGTGCACACGCTTTATGTATAATTACGTGGCGAGTTGTCTCGGGGTGTGACAACTAAGTTGGTATCAAAATTTAGGAGTTGTCTTTTCTCCAATTGCCATGTAACCGAAATTTTTATTTATACCGTACTAAAAAATAAAAGGATTAAATTTGACTAAAGATCACTAAATTTTATCATTTGTCATGAATTAGTCATTCAAATTTGATTTATTTATTTTTAATCACTCAATTTTGACAAATATTTGCCCTTCCTGTGCTAATAATTGTTCTGGTATTGTAATGGCGCTCCTTATACTTAATGGATCATTAATATTATTAATAAAATTAAGTTTAAACGTAGCTGTAGATGAATTGGAGAGACTTACACTACTACAGAATGGCGCTTCCTACACTGTGGTTATACACGGATTTTCTCTATTTTATGTAAAACCGTGTACCAAATTGGATTTTTCCAATGATCAATGATATCTCTAAGAATCTCATACGGATATTTCATTGAAAAACAGTGTTTCAAAAAAGCCGTTTGAAGTTTACATTTCCTCCACGGATATTTAGTTAAATATCCGTGTAGGATTGTGAGCGAGCTACACGGATATTTATTTAAATATCCGTGTTAGGAGAGTTATTTGTACACGTATTTTTATTTAAATAGCTGTGTATATATGTCGATAGAGTTACACGGATTAATAGATAAATATCCGTGTAGGAAGGTCATCTAGGGTTTCAGCTGAAATAAAAAAGCTTCTCTTCCAGCGCCGTTTTGATCACTCTCTCTACGAGGCACATATGAGTTTAGGAAAGATCACTCTCTCTACACGGATTTGCTGAGTTTAGGAAAGTTTTTCCTCCGTTGATTTTACTCGGAGATGGAGGATTCAAAGTCTTTCCTCCATATTGGAGGTGGAGGAAATGACACTGAATCCTCCATCTCGGAGTAAAATCACGGAGGAAAAATTCATCTGAAATTCAAAGTTTCTCTTCCAGCGCCGTTTTGATCACTCTCTCTACGAGGCACATATGAGTTGAGGTCCTTCTGTATCAGCGTGCGATTGCATTTGTGGGTACGTAGGAGAAAGATGGTTTATTTCGGAATTTTCCTAAACCCACAGGTGCAACCGCACACTGCTACACGAGGACCTGCAAATCAACCAAATCAACCAAGTGAGAGAGATTTGGGGAAGATGGTTTATTTCGGAATCTTGTAAAGAACAATATGGATTTGTATAAATTAATTAGTGTAATTATCAATTTTAATTGTTATATTATGTTTTGGGGAATCTGTTTTTGGGCAAAGAAAAAATTCTGATTTATATATAACTTGATGGAAACTAGCCAAAACCAAAAAAAATTACCAAAAAAAAATTCTTGTGGAGAGCATTAATTTTACATTTTGCATTTTATGTCATATTTTGACAAGTTCTTTTTAGGAATTATAAATATTTTGATAAGTTCTTTTTTTATGGAAAGCATTAAATTATACAAAATATAGATTATTAAAATCTATATTTTATTAAATATGAAGTAATATAAATATTTTATTATATTATTCATCATCCTACACGGATATTAAGTTAAATATCCGTGTAGGATAGCCGACGGATGTGAAATTTTATTAAATATGATATAATATAAATATTTTATTATATTATTCATATTCCTACACGGATATGTAGTTAAATATCCGTGTAGGATTCCCTATTTTTATTTTTTTAAATATAATATACTTTCAATTTCATATTTTGATTATTTAAATATAAAAATGAACTTATGTAGATGTTTTCATTGCTGTGAAACTCTTTAAATATTCATTCTTATAAATTAAGAAATGTATTCATTTAGATATAAACTTTGTAAATATTAATTTCTTTATAATTTAGTAAAAGAGGAGATCAACACGGATATGTACTTAAATATCCGTGTAGGATACCTATTGCACACGAATTTGTAATAAAAATCCGTTTAGGAATCCTTGTAGCAGTTCAAAACCAGATTATGTCTTCTAAAATTTTTTAAGTCCCCAATTCACTTATAGAAAGATAGGTTTAAGAGGAACCAATTCATTCTTGTACACTATTTTACAAATAAAAATATTCATCACTGTGTTAGAAATATTAAATATTAACAAATTTAAAATTGTACAACTAATACAAAAAATAAATACAAAAGAACAAAAATGTAAACAAGTAAACTTTCATATGTACTTAAATATCCGTGTAGGATACCTATTGCACACGAATTTGTAATAAAAATCCGTTTAGGAATCCTTGTAGCAGTTGAAAACCAGATTGTCTTCCAAAATTTTTAAGTCCCCAATTCACTTAGAGAAAGATAGGTTTAAGAGGAACCGATTCCGAGGATATATAGGGTTTAAGGCGACTCTTCGTTTTTCTGTGTTTATTTTATGTATATTCAATTTTAAATTTGTTAATATTTAATATTTCTAATTCACAGTGATGAATACATGAAATAAATAGGGCGGGCGCGCATGCTTTGAAATAAATATCATCTTTTCTACACGGATAGTTACGTAAATATCCGTGTAGGAAAAGTGGAGAGCTACACGGATATGTACTTAAATATCCGTGTAGGATACCTACTGCACACGAATTTGTAATAAAAATCCGTTTAGGAATCCTTGTAGCAGTTGAAAACCAGATTATGTCTTCCAAAATTTTTAAGTCCCCAATTCACTTCTTCCTCCTCTGATTTTGAAATTCTTCCATGTCCGAAAATTTTTGAAGTTTACCTAACTTCTCTGAATATATATGTTGATATTTTATTATATTAAATATGATTTGAAAGTTAATATCTGTGTAGTTAAAAAATTTCAAATTATTTTTTTCAATTTCATATTTTGTTATTATTTTTATATTTAAAGATAACATTAGTTAGATTATTCAAAAATTAATATAAATATAAACAGAAATTTAAATATAAAACCATACATCACAGAAAAAGAAAACATTAAAATAACATTAGTAAGAAACTGGTTCGGTGTTACACCATACATCACAGAAATAAAAAAAATAAACTAGCTCGATATAACTGAAATGAAAACACAAAATATAAAACCAACAAAATACAAATTAAACATAATTCCCACTAATTGCCGCGCCTTTTTTTCTTAGGGAAGTAGTTGATTCTCTTGCCTCCATCCTTGTTTACATTGTCCCAAATTCTCTTGCTTCTTCTCAAAGATAACCAAACATCCTCGTCATCCATAGGACCTTCTGGACCGTAAGGCTCATCATCAGAGAACTGGTAGTGATCAGATTCATCGGGGGATGATGTTAATTCAATTACGGGGGGCGGGGCTAAATCACTCCACTCAACTATGTCTGGATGTGGATCAGAGAACTTGAAGGTTTCAGATGGACCAACGAGAGGAGGGTAACCACAGGGAATAGGAAACGGTGGAGGAATTATGGGAGCCCAGTTGGGATCATCTTGGGGGTCTTCGTACGTAGGATTTACCCCGGGATTTTCAGATGATGGAGGATTTTCAGATGGAGTAGGATTTTCAGATGGAGGATTTTGCACTGTGGGCAAATTCTGGTTAACACTAGGAGGACTCTCCATTTCGTTTTTTTTTTTCTGATTTGTACTGTGTAGTGCGATTTTTCACTAAAATCAGCGGTGATTAAATAGAATTAAGGGAGAAGAGAGCGTTTCAACTCCCGCGCGACGTTTGGACTACCCTAAACCCTAAACCCTTCAGATTCATAACGGATTTTGAGCAGAAATCCGTGACGAAAAGTTAATCCTACACGGATAATAAGTTAAATATCTGTGTAGCTATTTATAATCCTACACGGATATATAATTAAATAACCGTGTATGAATGTTATAGAGCTACACGGATATTTAACTTATTATCCGTGTAGGAAGGGTAATTCTGACACGGTTTTTTATTTAAATAGCCGTGGATATATGTTGGGAGAGCAAAACGGATTTATCACTAATTATCCGTGTAGAAAAGGTCATCTAGGGTTCAGCTGACTTAAAAACTTATCTTCCAGCGCCGTTTTGATCACTCTCTCTCCTCTGGATTGGCTGGAATCTGATTTTTGCGCAGCAGGCATCTGTGATTGCTGATTTTAGTTGTGATTTGCTCCTCTTTTTCTTGTTAAGGTTAGTAATACTTCTCTTTTCTTGCTTTAATTTTCTGTTAATTACTTTTTATTGCTTATTTAGGGTTTAGGGTTTGATTAATGCATGCATGGTTGTAAAATAATTAGTGTATTGTTGTCCAATAACCGACCTATTAACAAGCTTGTAGGTCCATGCCCGTTCAAAATTAATCCAATAGGGATTAATTTTGGATAGTCCCCGGTTTGGGACTGCTCTTTTGAATATTGTGTCTCATTTAGGATGTGAACACATGTTAGCAGGTTTAATTAGTATTTGAGAAAAATTCGACAGTATTTCTCCTTATTGCTCCTACGAGTATGTGGTATGTACACATACTTGGGGAGTTAAGGGGAAATGCTGCCGAATTTTTCTCAAATACTAATTAAATCACGCTAACATGTGTTCACATATGAGGCACAATATTCAAGGAGTGGGTTAGGATTGTAAACCGGCCCTTTGTAAGCCAAGAATTCGGTAGGTTATACATATGTCGACCATCCATCACGCCTGATTAATTGAAATCATTTTTTTTAATTTAATTTACAGATGGATCGAAGTTGGATGTATAAAATGCGGCGTGACAGTGAAGAATATTTGGTCCGAATTGAAGAGTTTCTACAATTTGCTGAGAGTTACAGAGTTTTGCAAAAGGAGGCCGATATTTTGTGTCCTTGTAGGGATTGTAAAAATTGTACAGGATTTGAGGACTTGGACGAAATTAGAACTCATTTAATTTGTCGGGGATTTAAGGAGAGATATACATGTTGGTTCATGCATGGTGAGAAAATTAGAGAAAGTAGTGGTACCGGTAAATTTTGTGATGAAATAAATGAGAATGCACAAATTTATGATAATTTTGAATTTGATTGCAACAATGATTATGCGAATTTCGAAAATTTGAATAATGTTGAAGTCGAATGCTGCGACGATGATGAGATGACAATGAATATTGATGAAAACGTAGAACACGAGTTTACTGAAAACCTAGAGGACATGTTACGTGATGTGGAAGGTGAAATTGGTGGTGAAAATTATGATAAATTTCAGTATTTGTCTGATGAATCCAAAAAGCCGTTGTATCCCGGGTGTACCGCATTTACCAAACTGTCAGCTGTGTTGAAATTATTGAACTTAAAAGCAGACAGTGGTTGGAGCGATAAGAGTTTCACGTCCTTGCTACAACTTTCAGGCAAAGAAGTTGATCTGTCCAGTGGGATTGAAGATTGAACGAATACATGCATGTCCGAATGACTGTGTATTGTACCGTAAAGAGTACGAGTCCATGCATGTATGTCCTAAATGCGGCGTTTCACGCTATAAGCGTAAGGGCATGGAAACTGACGATTGTAACGATGAAGAAAAAAAGGACCGGCCTCCGGCCAAGGTGCTGTGGTATCTACCGATAATACCGAGGTTTAAACGGTTATTTGCAAATTCCAAAGATGCGAAATTATTGCGCTGGCATGAAGAAGAGCGGAAAAAGGACGGAAAACTAAGACACCCGGCTGATTCTCCTCAATGGAGAAATATTGATAGACAATTCAAAGAATTTGGTTCCGACCCGAGAAACCTTAGGATTGTGGTGAGCACAGATGGAATGAGTCCCTTTGGAAGTATGAGCAGTCAGCACAGTACTTGGCCAGTTCTTTTATCCATCTACAATCTTCCTCCTTGGTTGTGCATGAAACGCAAGTACATTATGATGTCATTACTGATCCAAGGACCGAGACAACCCGGAAATGACATAGATGTATATCTCGCACCATTAATCGAGGACCTCCAAAAATTATGGAGGCCTGGTGTCTGGGCATGGGATGCGTATAGCAAAGAGGTCTTCAAATTGCGGGCCATGGTATTTTGCACAGTGAATGATTTTCCCGCATACGGGAATTTGTCGGGTTACAGTACGAAAGGAGCAAAAGCGTGCCCTATCTGTGAAGATGACACGCAGGTGCTGAGGTTGAAATATTGTAAGAAGAATGTTTTTATGGGGCATCGCAGGTTTCTCCCCGTTAATCATCCATACCGTCGGAGAAAGAAGACATTCAATGGGAAAAATGAGCTCGGAGTGGCACGTCGTCCATTGGATGGGAAGGGTGTCTTCAAGCGGGTTATGAACCTTGATGTTGTTTTCGGAAAATGCGCCAAAGCACCACCCAAAAATATTTGGAAAAAGAAGTCCATATTTTGGGATCTACCGTACTGGGAATATTTAGAGGTGCGACACTGCCTAGATGTCATGCATGTTGAAAAAAATGTATGCGACAGTTTAATCGGCACCTTATTGAACATTCCTCGCCTGACTAAAGACGGTATTAACGCTCGAAAAGACATGGTGGAAATGGGAATACGACAAAAACTTGCACCGCAGGATAAAGGGAAGCGCGCATACCTACCCCCCGCAATGTGCACCATGTCGAAGGAGGAGAAAAAAAGCTTTTGCCAATGCCTCCACAGTATTAAAGTCCCGTCAGGGTATTCTTCGAATATTAAGAAGCTGGTGTCCATGAAGGACATGAAATTGAAAGGTATGAAATCCCACGACTGTCATGTTCTAATGACACAGATGATTCCTGTCGCAATTCGGGGAATTTTACCAAAGGCCGTTCGGCAGACCATTACGAAGCTTTGTTTTTTCTTCAATGCAATTAATTCCAAGGTGATAGACCCGCTCAAATTGGACGCTTTGCAAGCGGAGGTCGTCGTTACTCTCTGCCATCTTGAGATGTATTTTCCTCCCTCTTTTTTCGATGTTATGGTTCACCTTGTTGTCCATCTCGTGAGGGAAATTAAGATCTGCGGTCCTGTATTCCTGCGGTATATGTATCCATTCGAGAGATACATGGGTATTTTGAAAAAATACGTAAGGAACCGGCATCGGCCCGAAGGTAGCATTGTAGAAGGGTATTCAACAGAAGAGGCGGTTGAGTTCTGCACTAACTACCTGACCGGTGTGTCTCCTATCGGTGTTCCAAAATCCCGGTACGAGGGAAGACTCCAAGGAGTAGGGACAATTGGGTCGAAAGCCGTATTTGCTGACACAGATGAACTACAAAAGGCACATTTTATTGTACTACAGCACATGGCAGACGTTGCTCCCTACGTGGATGAGCACATGACAATCCTTCGACAACTGAACTACACGAGAAGTCAGAAGTGGTTGAATAACGAGCATAATCGTTCTTTTACAGGATGGCTTAAAGAAAGAGTGAAGGAACACCCTGAAAGGTCGCCCGTAGATGAAATTGTTAGGCTACTGGGCGAAGGACCCCAAGTTGTTGTTAGAACACTCCAAGGATATGAGATTAATGGATATACATTTTACACTAAATTACAAAGTGATAAGAGTGCGACGCAAAATAGTGGGGTGATGTTGGTGGCGGCCTCCGAAGAATTCAGTAGATCCGGGGATGCCCGGGCTGTAATAGCATCAAAGTCATATTACGGTGTTATTGAAGAAATTTGGGAGCTCATTTACAGTCCTCGCCTCAACATTCCCTTGTTTCGGTGTCAATGGGTCGAAGACCGGGGTGTCAAGGTTGATAACAACGGGTTCACACTCGTTGATTTCAACAAAGTCGGGTATGTCGATGATCCGTTCATACTAGCCAAGCAAGCCACACAGGTATTTTATGTCACTGACCCGAGTGATGCTAGGTGGAGCATCGTCCTATCGGGAAAAAGAAGGATTCTAGGGGTTGAAAATGTCGTGGACGAAGAAGAGTACGACCAGTTCGACGAGATACCTCCATTATGCACCGACGTGCCAATCGAGGTACCAATAAGTGAAGAAGAAGCGAACTACATCAGATCTGATCACAACGAAGGACTATGGGCCGATGTACAAAAAGTGAAAAAAAAGAGAAAAAGAAAGAAAAAGAGCACTGTGTAATATTTTGTTTATGTAATATTTTTCAATTATGTAACAATGTTATTTTGCATTTTCCATTATGATTTTGTATTTTTTAATTATGATTTTTATGTAATATTTTGTAATATTTTTAATTCACAGTGATGAATTTCTTTAGATATTTATTTTGTAATTCACAGAGATGAATTATCTGGCGGGCATCTCCCGCTAAAAATTTGTTCTTCACCGACGGATATTTAAATAAAAAGCCGTGATAAAAGTGTCTAGAGCTATACGGATATATAAAATAATGTCCGTGTGCTAAGGGTATTCTACACGGATATTTAGTTAAAAATCCGTGTTGCTCTTACTATTCCTACACGGATTTTTAAGTAAATATCCGTGTAGAATACCCTTTGCACACGGACATTTAATTAGATATCCGTGTGGAAAGTTCCCCACTTGCTATACTATACTTTTTTGTAAATATTTCTAAGTACCCGACTCTAGCTTCCCTCAAGTTGTCTGATTTTGAAAAACCTGGACTGATCCGCCGCTTCTCCTCCCTCTGCACCGCCTCTCCCTCTACGCCGCCTCTCTCGTCGGCCTCTCTTGGTAATAAAAACAATCTCTATTCTCTCTCTATTTCCTCCTTATTTGGGCATTTCGGGAATCATGTCACATTCGGGTGAGCATTTCGGGAACCCCGAAGTCGAAGAAGGGCAAGGTGTAGCCCAGTCGGGATCACAAAGAAGGACGAGAGGTCCGACGACGTGCAAAACCATGTCAGAAAAAAGGATATTTCAAATCTCCTTCAAGAAGAACGGGTGTCCGACGGGGCCAAACAAGGGGACTTACTCAAATTGGTGCAGCCATTTCGCGAAGAGGAAGGCCGATATCCGTGCAAAATCTTGGAAGGCCTTCAGCAAGGAGACAAAACAAGAATGGTGGGAGATGGTGAAGGTAATGTCACCATTTCAATATTTCTTTTGATTGCTGTACTGAAAAATTTAGGCTCGTCAAACTGAAATATGTTAATTAATTTTCAGTTGCTGTACTGAAAAAATTTAGGGTTGCTGTACTGAAATATGTTAATTAATTTTCAGTTGCTGTACTGAAGGTAATGTCACCCTTTCACTTGCTGTACTGAAATATTTCTTACTGAAAAATGACATTTGCTTTGTGTCAATCAGGCTCAATGGAACATCACAGATGATGTCGATAAAAAAAAACTCTAAATATAATGAACGATGGGTGGAAGCAATACAAGAGCACACTCGTGACCGAATGGATGAACAAAGGGAAGAATCCGGTCGGACACTTTGACGGGTTGACCCAGGAGATCTGGGATGGCTTCGTAGCGATTAAGCAAACGCCCGAGTTCCAGGTAACTAAATTTATAAAATTGTAACTCTGTTTTTTGTCGATTGATCCTTTTTCTGCCTTACACTAATTGATTGGCTTTGATTAATGAAGGCTGCAAGTGAAAGGGGCAGGAGCACTGTTGCCAAGAACTTGTACCCGCACCATTTAGGGTCAGGCGGGTACGAGGGTAAGTCGGCCGAATTTCAGAAGATACTGGAGTTAAACAAAGATTCCGACTCACCGGTTGTAAAGATCACCAACCCTAGGGGGACGGGTTGGTTCATGGCAAGATCTGAGATAACAGCCGACGGGAGGATTCAACTGCCTGAACAATTGCGGCCCTTGGCTCAGAAAATGGTACTTAATTCTTGTTATAACTTGCGTCATTCAAACAAAATTATAACTGCCTCCATTTAATTAGTCTTCTGTTTTATTCAATTTTTTTAACAGTTGGAGGTGGAGGAGGAGGTCAATTCGGGTGCCCGTACAGTCTCCAGGCAGCATGACACATTGTCTCAAACGCTGGAGAATCCGGAGCACCCGGGTCGGGTTAGGGGTATGGGGGTCCGCGTGGGCTTCAAGGATGCCTTCGGTGGATCAAAATCTCGAGGAAAGCGTGAAAAGCAGGATGTCAAGATGGAGCGGCTCCGCCAGCAAATGCAACAGGAGCATGACAAACAGATGGCGGAGATGGAATCAAGAATCTACGAACGCTTATCCTCTCAGTTTAGGCAGCAATACGAGCACCCACCTCCTATTTCGCCGGGATTTCGGCGCAGCAGTCAAGCTTCCGGGACCTGGGGAGACGCGTTAGATAGTATAAAGGTAATACTAGTTCATAATCACAATTAATTAATTGCTACTTTTTTATTTGTTGTTAGGTAACATTTCCTCTTAAAATGACTACATGATAATTGCAGAGCGCTACCAAATGCAAGCTGGTTATTTGGGTCGGTGCTGTGCCCATTACTATTGCTAAGGGCCTAGTACGTCCAACACCGACAGATGTGGACCATGATCGGCTCAGTCCCGATAATGCTTTCGTGGAGGTCGACTTAGTCATGAAGGAATGGTCGCACACACCTCTTCCTGTCCCGAACGATGCCATGCTCACTATTGATGATGCCCGGATGTCCACTATCCCATGGCCCAAGAATCAGATCATTTTTGATGAGGTAATATCTAAACAATCAATATCTTTTGTTACATTCAAATCCGCTCTTTTGAAATGCTGAAATTGATCCAAAATTTGATACAGGCTGATCAGGAGAGCCATTTGTCACCGGTACACACGGAGAGAGTGCTGGACGTCGCGTCTGATGCGATCGTCGCGACTGATGCGATCGTGTCGACTGTAGCGCCAGGATCATCACACCACTCTCTGGTCACCGCAAAAGAATACAGCCTTTTGCCCCGTGATTGTCGTCTTCTCCATGACAAATTGATCACGGCACCCGACCCAAAAATGGAAATAGAGATCCAGATCCCTCAGGAGACGTTTCTGCACGAAGCATCTTCTGTGATGATATCTTCCAAGGACTTCATGGATATTTTTCATGCCTCGGGTAGTGATAAATGGCTCGATGTGTCTCACATCACCATTTTCGCCATGTAAGTACCCAAATCTATTTATATCAGATGTGCAGCACTGAAATATATGTTCTAATTTAATATGATGATTTTTCAGGTATCTGATCCGATCCATGGAATCTTGGCCGATTGAAAAAAAAAAGAACTTCTCTTTTTTTCTGGATCCCGGCAAAATCAATGCCACGATGGTGGAATTATTTCCCAAGGAGACTGTCGAGTACCTGTGCAAAGCGATGTTCCATTGCGCCGCGAATGACAAGAAATTCATTCTCGTGCCATACCACCAGAGGTTAATTAATTCTAACCTTCAATTTTTAAATTATGTATTACTCATATTTTAATTTAAATAATTACAAAAATGAATTAAATGTGATTATAATTGTGTTTATATTTCTCATGCCACAGCAAACACTGGTGTTTGCTCATCATCATCCCGACTGCAAATCGGTGCTATGGCATGGATTCTTCAAAGCCCACAGATATCACACTAACAACGGCCAAAAACCTCGTCAAACTTATTAAACGGTAAGGAATAATTTTCCACTTGGTTGATTTTTTTTCAATTCTAATTAAATTGTGTATCAAAATTGCTAATTACAATCACTTAATTTTGTAAGGGCTTTTAACAAATATGTTAAAGGCGGAGGACAACAAACCGAGGCAAAAGATGTGAAGAATAAGTTGATTTGTGGGTGGTTAGATGTGAGCCCTCTGTAATTATTTTAATTTCATGTCATGTCCAAACAATTATTGTCATTCTAACGTATATAGGCCGATCAATGTAAATTTTCAGTGCCCGCGACAGAACGAGGGTTGGGAGTGCGGTTATTACACGATGTCTTACATGCTTCAATGGATCAAAACAATACAATTCAATTTTCCAAAAGAGGTATGTAATTCATATTAATTTTTCGTTTTATAATATCAATAATAAATCTTGCATCTGCATTTTCTCGTTACTAATCACCTATTTGTAATTGTAGTATTCATCGACAGAGGACGCTTACTCCCCCGAGGAAATCGATGATATTAGAGCTATGTGGGCAAGGTTTTTTTATAAAGAATTTTGTAATGAACAATATGGATTTGTATAAATTCATTGATTAGTGTATATATAGTTTAATTAATTAGTGCAATTAAGAAATTACATTCTGGTAATCTGGTTTTTAGAAAAAAAAAGCTGCATAATTTAATGGCTAGCAAAAGTGGAGGCTAGCCAAAAACAAAAAAAATTAAAAAATAAAAAAAATAAAATCCTACACGGATTTTTAATTCGAAATCCGTGTATATCTCTTCAAGAAATTTTTAAATAAATGAACCTACATTCCTACACGGTTTTCTAATTAATAAACCGTGTATGAAAGTTTCCTACACGGTTTTCTAATTACAAAATCCGTGTACAAATCCAACTAGAGATACACGGTTTTTTAATAAAATATCAACATTCCTACACAGATTTCTAATTGAAAAACCGTGTAGGAATGTTGATATTCCTACACGGTTTTTTAATAAAAACCGTGTAGCTCTAGTTGGATTTGTACACGGCTTTTAATAAATAATCCGTGTAGGTTGTTGATAATTTGTTTATTTTATCATCATTTTCTTGACGAGAGTTACACGGATTTTTAATTAGAAATCCGTGTAGGAATGTTGATATTCCTACACGGATATGTTATTAAAAAACCGTGTAGCTCTAGTTGGATTTGTACACGGCTTTTAATTAATAATCCGTTTAGGTTGTTAATAATTTGTTTATTTTATCATCATTTTCTTGACGAGAGTTACACGGATTTTTAATTAGAAATCCGTGTAGGTATGTTGATATTCCTACACGGATATGTTATTAAAAAACCGTGTAGCTCTAGTTGGATTTGTACACGGCTTTTAATTAATAATCCGTTTAGGTTGTTGGTAATTGCACACGGATAAATATCCGTTTGCAAAAGATGGGACATTCCTACACCCTAATATCCTACACTGCAGGAAATCCGTGTAGCTCTTTGTGATTATCCGTGTACAATCACCATATTCTGTAGTAGTGTTACTTTCTCTTCAGGTCAAATGTACCGTCACATGTAGAGAAGGAAATTCGTGACACGCCGTGACGTGACGTGACAAACACGCCGTGATTTGGTCACGTGACGTGACGTGACGTGATCAACTTTTTTTTTTACGTGACGTGACGTGACGTGACCAAAATAGTGGAGGATGGTCACGTCACGCGAATGGTCACGTCACGCGTAGTCACGCCGTGACCATACGTGACGTGATCACACGTGACGTGACGTGTCGTGACGTAAATTAGTCATGTTAATTTTTTTTATATTTTAATTTAAATTGTTGAAAATTTAGAAAAAAGATATAAAAAATTCTAAAATAAGTAAATAATGTTGTAAATATTATTTTTTTAGAAAATATTGCATCTAATATTACTTTGAAAATTCAAATTACAAACATATATTATACTAAATTAAAAAAAATATTACATGAATACCAATATCACTGAACTTATACTAAAATAAAAATCTGAATACTCTATACATATAAAAAAAAGTTGGATATTCTATGTTTCATACCGTGGCGTGGCGTGACGTGATCACGTGACTGGTTCGCGTGACGTGACGTGACGTATATTTTCACTGGAATGTGGTCACGTCACGCGAATGATCACGTCACGTGTCACGCGAGTCACGTCACGTAATCGACACACGTGACGTGACGTGACGTTAACGTGACGTAACGTTCCGCGACGTGACTAGTCACGCCGTGACAAATTTCCTTCTCTAGTCATATGCATGTGACAAAAAAAAAATATCGTACCGGAGGATATTTCATCAATATCATACCAAATTGTTCCGTAGGCTACTAGGCTAGCTAGCAATAAAATGGACAGCAAAAGTACCAAATTGTTCCGTAGCTAGCTAGCAATAAAATGGACAGCAAAAACAAAGGAGAGCTATTGAAATTCTTCATTATTTAATTTATAAATAAATGCACCAATTAATTTGCAGAATAAATATTTACCTCTATATAATTATCTACTTAATTATTTTCTATATATGCTTCTTTCGACTAATTAAGTTCGACAAATAGCATTTTTCTTTTTTTTGAAGGTTAGCGGCAAGGTGCCGACTAACAATTATATTAATAAGTGAAAAATATATGCAATGCCCACAGGACAAATGGCGCGCTTAGCTTTATTTTTTCTATAAAAAGTTTACAACCATATACATGAAAATTAAACATCCTTTAATAATGTTAGCACACGACCCTTAACAATTTTACTTTAAAAAACAATTTACATTGAAATATCAATAACCACGTGCATGTAGGGTTAGTTATACAAGAAAAGGTGTGTACGTGCAGCGCAGCTGAAGAAGAAGACAATTGCTCCGTGCCTTGATTGGTCAGCGTTTTATGGTCCCTATCTCATCACACTTGGGGTTGGGGGTGCAATATTTGCTAGGACAAAATTAAAAATATTAACTAATCAATTAGATTTAAATTTAAAATTTGATAAATAAAATAAATAATAATTATATTCAATTTTGATAAATTAAAATAAATAATAATTATATTAACTCAAAATTTGAATTAATACAGAAAGAATCTGAATTGTCCGATCCGTATTGTCATGAATGAGTTAGTGCATATCATTTCGAACCGGATTGATCGCGATTCTGATCAGACGACTGAGATACTATAAGCTTTGATAATAGAAGAGAGAAATAAAAATGGTATTGTATTGATCGTATCTTTGATTACAACTATGCTCTACATATAGAGTCTTATCAAATTACAATTATACCACTAACAACCTATTAACAACTCTAACAATATTTCTAACATTCTCTTAACAATCTCACAAATTGTGACTAACTCTATCAGATACATTAACTCAAATTCTGAGTTAATGCATAGAATACGTGTTCTTTCTGATACGGGACTAAATTTTTCAAACGATTTTTGAATTAAAACAGCTTGCATCACATCAAGTTATATTTCGTCATTGGAGTCTCAATTGGGATTGAGTGCATCCGAGGCTTTCTTGGCGTAAATTTTAGCGTGTGAAGCATTAGGCCCATATTTCACTTTATAGAATCATTGATATCATCTTTTCGAAAAGACGACACACTAGTGAAATTATGAGCGCATTTTTTTTGCTTCAAAAATTATGAGCGTTTATCCATCCAATTGTTATGGATTTGTTTTTTTTCATCCGAATAGCGAGGAACTATTTCTATTAGAAGTATGAAGCTAAGCATTGATATCTAATATTCTCTGCCAATGATACCCCATCTTATCTCCAATGCACATATAGCTATATATATTCCACCTACCGATAATTCAATTTGCCATATAATGAACGTAGCATAATGAAGTAGCAAATTACAGTAATAACCCTTATATTGATCTATAAATAGGGAACACCAGCAAAGGCAACCAACACAACTCAACTAGATCAGTTCTAGTATCACAAATAATGGCATCACCTTCTCTTCCTACCACTCTTCTAATCCTCACAGCAGTTTTAGCCTTTCTTGCTCCCTCTAGCTTTGGTGCTGATACCTTGAACTCAGGTCAAAGCCTGAATGGGGGTCAGTCCCTCTCATCTGGGAGCTACCTTTTTACAATACAAGCAGACTGTAATCTGGTATTATACGATAGTGGCCGGGCCATTTGGGCATCTGGGACCAACGGAAAGGGCAATAACTGCCAGCTTCGGATGCAGACAGATGGTAACCTTGTGATTTATGATGGCAGTAACAGGGCTGTCTGGGCTAGTAACAGCAATATTGGCCAAGGTAGCTACCGTTTGGTTCTCCAAGGTGACCGTAATGTTGTGATCTATACTGCCAATAACAGGGCTATCTGGGCCACAGGAACAAACCGTGCCGGCACTGCTGGTGTGATCATCTCAGGAAATTCAACTAAGGCTGCTGAGATGAAATCGCCAAACCCTAAACCCTAAACCCTAAACGGGAAGTAATGTTACTGTATGTGTATGCATTTGTGTTACTATGTATGCTTGCAAGAGAGTGTGGTCATGTGTCTCAACAAATGTAGAAATAATGATCTGCTGTGCTCAATCATTTCGTATGAATGTATTTACCCAGTGTGTTTATTAATAATAAATGAATTTATGTAATGAGTTCAACTGAAAATATTGTTCCTTTATTATGCTTGGTCTTATTAATTTGCCAGCAGATAATTAATGTCAGAAAGGGTAGGGACTAAATTTTGGTTTGCAAGGCCATAAAATTAATTAGATCTACCAGCTTATTCTATTTGCATCAATAATACTTCAATTTTTGTCAACTAATGACATTCTTTATGTCACATTTAAATGCAAAATAGATGTATGACATTCTTTTTCATCTTTGAAGTAAGAATGGAAACTCGTTTTTCTTACTATGCGCAACATATAAACACATTGGTGATTACTTTAATCATGATGTGAGATCTGATCCTGATACAATAGTTATTTTTACCTGCTATTTAATCTCTGACTATTAATGCTAATTGATCAAGTAACTAGTGGAGTCACATACTCCGATACTCGTGATGTTTTACGTTTGATTTTAGCAGGATAAACTCGGGTTACGTGGCTTCCAACAGTCTTGATTCAAACTAATTTCAGACTTCAAATTAAAAGATTTAAATCACTTTAATATACAGTTATTTTTCTATAGTCCAGAAATTTCTGAAAACCAATGATTTTAAAAAATTCTAAAAAAATAGTCAAATATTTCCAAAAAATATAAAAATTTTGTCTCCAAGCACACTTTAATATGGAGCTATTTAGATCGACTATTTGAACTTCAAATTCAACGGTTTACAGTTCAATATATGTATAAAAGAACTTATACATTGCAATGCACTATAGCCCAACTCTATATATACTTAGAAGGTATTTATGTTTATACAAATAACTATTTCAACATCAAAGAGACGAGGAGTCAGAGGCTCCTTCCGTTAAATTGTGGGTGGAATCAGCGATGGCACATTACCAACAAATTCGAATAAAAATGAAAAATTGAAGATGAACAAGGCTTCTCCTGCGTTTGCGAGTTTTTTGTCAATGGAGGCGGTGGTGGGATTGGTGCGTCAGCATCCTGTGGCTTTCGTGTTTATTCTGACATTTTTGGTTTTCATGAGAGTTTGCTTCTTCTTCCCTTCTCTGTTGCAAGCACTTGATAGGTAATAGTTTAGATGTGATGTAGGCCCTGAGGGGCTCAGTTAGCAATAAAATGGAGGTGACAACAAAATTGTTCCGTAGGATATTTCATACCAAATTGTAGGGTTTTGGGTTTACTGGAGGATATTTCATCAATATATCATACCAAATTGTTCCGTAGGCTAGCTAGCAATAAAATGGACAGCAAAAGTACCAAATTGTTCCTAGGCTAGCTAGCAATAAAATGGACAGCAAAAGTACAAAGCAGAGCTATTGAAATTCTTCATTATTTAATTTATAAATAAATGCACCAATTAATTTGCAGAATAAATATTTACCTCTATATAATTATCTATTTAATTATTTTCTATATATGCCTTTCGACTAATTAAGTTCGACAAATGGCATTTTTCTTCTTGGAAGGTTAGCGGCAAGGTGCCGACTAACAATTATATTAAAAAGTGAAAAATATATGCAATGCCCACAGGACAAATGGCGCGCTTATCTTCATTTTTTGTATAAAAAGTTTACAACCATACATGAAAATTAAACATCTTCTAATAATGTTAGAACGCGACCCTTAACAATTTTACTTTAAGAAAACAATTTACATTTTTTTTTTGAAAAGAAGTGGAAAGATCTACCGATTTCATATTGAAACCATAGAGTTATATGATAAGATACTTAAATCAAGTACCCATCCATTACATAGCACCAAAAAATAGCAAAAACTATGAACTGACAAAAATTAAAAACCAAATAAGAAAGCTACAAAATAACATCTACTTTTGCTAATAGCTAAACTAAGTGTCCAAAGGTTAGAAATCACTAAACAACTCCCTTAGTAGTTCAAAAGATTCCAATTCATTGAGGTATCATCTTTAGCCTGACCGTTTTCAGACGTTAGACTGCCATTTTTAAAATCCTGAGTTTTCTCGCTGCCCCCTTCCTGCGCTAGTGCGCTGCGCAGCTGAAGAAAAGGCGTGTACGTGCATGTAGGGTTAATTAATTATACAAGAAAAGGCGTGTACGTGCAGCGCAGCTGAAGAAGACGTCAATTGCTCGGTGCCTTGATTGATTGGTCAAGCTCTTCAAATTCATCGGTCAGCGTTTTATGGTCTTCATCTCATTACACTTGGGGGCCAATATTTGCTAGGATAAAATTTCTTATACTATATTTCGGATGATTTTGTTGGGAAAATATTAACAATAAAATAAATAACAATTATATTATAAATATAATCAAGAATATAACTAAAGTTAACTTTATTGTCCAGAGCAGCGAAATATGGATCTAAGGCAACTTTATGTTCTAAGTGCAGAAATAATTAGTTAAGCTTGTCTTAAGTTACATCTCTATTTTTCTACCCACGTTACACTTGTATTTTTTTTGCCTGTGGGCATAACCGCAGTAGAGATTGATGTATCTTTTTTTAACAATGTAGCAAAATAATATTTTTACTATTAAAAAAATATATATTTGTGGGAGAATAAAAATAGAATTTTATGAATTATAGAGCTAAGAGAATATAAATTATTGGATGGATTATTGGATGATACGCTCTTCCAATGTCATGTGTTATTTATAAATAAATAACATAAATATCAATAAATTTGTACATTCATGACAATTAAAATGCTATTCATTATATTACCGTTTTTATTAATGAAAATAAATGGATCATATAGCAGCTCAAAACGGACCAATTCATTTGAACATTTTTGAAATTGGAGCATCAATCATTTTAATTTGTCTATGAATGTATCATCGAGTCACCAGTTCATTCCTACTATATTATTGATTCAATCTTTCTGTGGAAACAAACAGTGAGCTTGTATGTAGAAATTGAATCAATGAAATGAATTCACAAAATAGCTATATAATTCATAAAGTTAAAAAACATTAATATTAAAATAAATTTTTATATAAATTTTGAGTTTTAAAATAATTTTTTAACAGATTTTACTTCATAAATGATTTAAAAATGTGTGTTGTAGTTTCTTCTGACATCATATAATTTAGATGATTAATTATAAATTATGAACTAATCTTTTTTTAGCAAAAAAAATTAAGAGTTGGTTACAATCGCGAGGGAAAGATCAGTTTTATACTTTAATTAGATATTTGAATTTGGTTAGGATGAAATTAAGATACTGGAAATAGCTTCAAGCTTATCGGTAATTAAATTTGTGTAGAATTTTTTTGAAATGAGTTTCAACTAATGGGCGTACCTTGAAATTGGGGCCCTTCGTTTTTCAAATGCTGTCAAACTTTCAAAAACAACAAGACCGTACTTTATAGGAACCATCACGTACGAATTACTTCAAATTCTATCGAACTTAGATTCTGGTCAATCTTACTTGTAAATTTGGCTTTTCTAGCTAGTTTCGTCAACCTTAACATGCATTTCTTGTGTCAAAAGAAAATTTCCAATGGCTGCGAACGTATAAATATATATATATATAGGGTGCGTTTGGATGGGTGAAGAATAGCTACTATTCCGGATTAGCACTATTCCGAGCTACTAATCTACATTTGGGTGTGTTTGGATTAGTAAATAGCCACTATTTTTTGTTTGTCTTTTGTGGGATATCTCACTATTTTACTAATCCTATAAAATATTGGAATAACTACTATCCTCAAAATTGGGAGAGCTACTATCCTTGCACTATTCTTGATTCATCCAAACGCACCCATAGGAATTTAATTGAATTTTATTTATTTTTTTATTTTTTTTTATATAATTTAGCCATCCTCAATATAAAATAAATGTTTACTTGTAGCCTAGTTGTTAAAGCTCTATTTTGTGATTGAGAGGTCTGGGGTTCAAGTCCCACTCGTCACAATTATGTTAGAAATAATAAACTTAATTAGTTTGGTCAAATGTATTAATTAGTTGTTGGAACCTTCTAGAATTGTCATGAATATATTGGAGTTCTTTAGAAGTCATGTTGTGGTCTTCTAGGATGTCTTGAAAGAGTAAAAACGTGTATAGAAAATAGAGAGGGTTAATAAGAGGATTAAATGTTATTTAGTGATAGTAGAGTGTGTAGAAAGTTCCTATGGGTCTATATAATGTGTAAGGAGTATTTTGCATGTAAGAGAGTAAGAGAATATTAATAATACAAGTTAAATTTCTGCCTTTGACTGTTCTCTCTTCCACTATTAAATATATTAAGTTTTTATCAAATACTAACAAATTGGTATCAGAACCATGGCAAGCTCCGTGGTAACATCGTTGGGACAAGTTCCGTTGCCGTTTCTCACAAAGAACAACTATCATAATTGGAGTATACAAATGAAGGCTTTGCTCGGTGCGCAAGATGTGTGGGAAGTAGTGCAAGCTGGCTATGATGAGCCGGGTGCAACGGACAATCTGACGGCGAATCAATTGAAGGCGTTGAAAGAAACGCGTATGAAAGACAAAACCGCATTTTATCTTTTGTTTCAAGCCGTTGATGAATCTGGTTTTGAGAAAATTGCAGGTGCAATAACATCAAAGGCGGCATGGGAGATACTCGAGAATGCATACAAAGGTGCCAATCGAGTCAAACAAGTGCACCTACAAACTCTTCGTGGTGAGCTCGAAGTGATGAAAATGAAGGAGACAGAAGGTGTATCCGACTACATCACGAGGGTACAAACTGTTGTCAATCAATTGAAGAGAAATGGTGAGACTCTAACCGATGGTCGAGTAGTAGAGAAAATATTGCGGTCTTTAACCGAAGATTTTGAGAATGTGGTGTGTGCAATAGAAGAGTCGAAAAACTTGGCAGAATTAACCGTAGATGAGCTCTCAAGTTCCTTAGAAGCTCATGAACAAAGAAAGAAGAAAAATAAGCAAGAAGTGTTGGAGGAAGCACTTCAAGCAAAGACAACAATCAAAGAAGAAAAAATAGGCAGCAATGAAGGTAATCGTGGCGGCTATAGAGGCCGAGGTAGAGGTCGCGGCAGAGGCCGTGGTAGAGAACAAGGAAGAGAAGAACCAAGAAAACTCATATGGCGGAGGCCGAGGTCGAGGAAGAGGAAGATCAAGTAAGTACAATATTCAATGTTATAATTGTAAAAAATATGGGTACTTTGCAGCGAAATGTTATTACAATGAGAAGAAGGATGAGAATGAGAAAAATGACGAGAAAGACAGTGATGGAGTGTTATTGCTAGCAAGCAAAGAAACCGATGCGAAAAATGATTCGGTGTGGTCTTGGACACTGGTGCAAGCAACCATATGTGTGGATACAATGACATGTTTACAGAACTTGAAGGTGTGTTTGATGGACATGTATCATTTGGTGATGTCTCAAAAGTGCAAGTTAAAGGTCAAGGTAAAATTATTTTTCAATGTAAAGATGGAAATGAGGGGTTTATCTCTAATATTTATTATGTCCCGGAGATGAAGAGTAATATTTTGAGTTTAGGTCAATTGTTGGAACGTGGTTACACGATTTTTATGAAAGACCGAATACTTTATTTGAGAGACTAAAATAGTCGGTTGATAGCCCAAGTAGAAATGACCAAAAAATCGCATATTTCTTGTGGGGTAAGGGTAGGGTACGGATAAGATAATTTGTACTGCAAACCCAATTAATGCATCTAGCCCGTCTGATTTTAAGCGAAGCCAATCAGATCGTCTAATTTTAACACATAGGTATTTTAATATTAGTGTGGATCTAGTTCACACGGATCTTAAAGCGGATCGGATGGTTCAAATGCAATAACTCAAAAGATTCCTATTTGAGTTAATGCATAGGATATGAGTTCGGTTCAAGGTGGGTCAATTACTCCATGCCTTCATGCTTTGATTGGTCAAGCTCTCAAAATTCATTGGTCAGCCTTTTGTGGTCTTCATCTCATCACACTTGTCAAATGTCAACTGTACTTCGGATACATCATAAATGCATTCAAACACTTATGGGGTGTAAATGGCACCCTTTTACCCGACCCGTACCGTATCCAATAAGACGAGTACGGATAAAATTTTTTTTGCGTAAACTTATCGGGTACAGGTATGGATAAATAGTTTTTTCGTTATCTCAACGGGTAAGGATACGGATAAAGCCTATTTCGTACCCGTTACCCGATTGAGCAATTATAAAAGAAAAATTATATATATTAATAGGTATTGAAAATAGTACTTTAATTGGTTTACTTGCGCTTAGCATGATAATAATTATTTTTTAATAAAGTACTATGCATGTGTCAAATGAATGTATATATTTTAATGTTTTATTTAATAAATAAATAAAATAATTATTATATTAGTATTACCCGTTATTCACCCGCTATCGTCTCGTTATCCGACAACTATAACGGGTAAGGATAGGGTACGGGTAAGATAATTTGTAGCGGGTACGGATAGGGTACGGATAAGAACAATTTGTAACGGATACATGTATGAAAATGTTTTCACCCGACCCTTACCGTACCCGTTGACACCCCTAAACACTTGTGTAACTTGTGTTGCAATTTCTTGCTTATAATCTAATTAATTGGTCAAAAACATGTGTTCAGAAACATGCACTAATGGTTTCATTTATTTTTCGAAGAAAAAAAAAATACAATTAATCTCTTTTTCAGAAATTTTATTTTTTAATTTCTAAATTAAAAAAAATATCCGACAGTCTGTTCAATTTTACAATATTTCATATTTTTCCTCCTTTTCCCTATTTTCATATCCATCAAATTAAATACGCCATTAATTAAAAGCAAATTGTGTAGAATCTTATAAGAGGAGATATATCTCACAAAATTCGCATAAGAGAAATTGTACCATGTGGACTTTTTTTTATAAGAAAAGGCGCGTGCCATACACAACTTGAGGCTTGAGACTGATATTGTTCTTAAACATGCTAAATATATATTTTTTTAATAAAGAGTAAAAGGAGTACTTTGTAAATTTAAATTGAGTTTTGATAGAAACAACAATAAAATGGATTAATTTGTGAGTTTTGTCAAATTTAGAAGTGTAAATATGATTTTATGAACTTTAAAGGGGAATACGTAATTCTGATGTTTTTGAGGGGGGTATGCATAAAGTTATCCTAAAAAAATTATGTGATATTTTTCGGGTGCCTGTGAGGAAATGTCAAAATAGCGAAAAACTCCTTTATAAGATTTTCATATCGCTTCTGTATTCGAGGAGATTTAATATGTACTACTCCGGGAACTTTTTACTGCAAAATATTGTTGTGCATAATTAATTTTTCTGTAAATGTATATCTTTATGCATATATCAGAATAAGTTTCTTTTTAAAATATATGTTTCGTTATTTTGAGAAAACGTCCCTATATTGGTTATCTTATTATGAGAACATTTTAACGGTTGTATATTTTATTTTTCGGAATGGAGCCTAGAAATTTACAAAATCAACTTGGTTTTTAAAATATGGTAAAAATTAATTATAGTATATTTGCATGTACATATCACACATGGTTAGGAAAAAAATTTAGAGTTGACAATTGGTAAAAATTTCATCCATTTCTCTCATGCATGATTAAGTATCAACTCTAAATTATCAAAATTATCAACCTTCACTTCTTTCAAGCGTCAATCTTTAAACAAACTTGTGTATAAGGACTCAACTTAAATAGCACGACATGACATGTTAATTTTTGTTTATTAATTTTTCATCGGCACAAGTATATATAGATGTCATGAGACATGAATATGACACTTTTTTTTTATGAAGGTTGAAGACACTTGTCTATTTAATTTTTTTTTATAGCTGAATTTCAAAATTGCGACATTCAATACGGAGAATATTATTTTCGTCACTAAATTAAAAATTAGTTCTCGTACATCACACGATTCTAAAAGTGTTTAATTTGTTAATAAGTGCCAATCAAACTTGTGTAAAGCTTCTACTATGGTATGGACATTTGTACATAACTTTATTTGAGAAGGTCCTAAAAACTCCAATCACCATGTTACATTTTGCGATCGACATTAGAACAAGTAGAAGCATTCAAATAGTTTGGTTAATTTAGTTTCAACCAAACAAAATTTATGTTTGATAGAGCATTTTAGTTGTTTGATTTATTTGATTCAATTCAATTGAAATTATATATAGTATGGTTTGGTTTTGACAATTAAAAAGTAAATAAATCAAACCCACAAACTAAATTAAAATATTAGTTAATATTATGTTAGTATCGTCATATGTATTATTTAGCACTTATATTATTAGTTCTAAATTTAAATTTTTTATTAATTTAGTTAAATCAAATTACAATTTGTTTTATTTGGTTCGGTTTATATTTTTTTTAAATTTTGCTGACTAGTTTATTTGATCAGTTCATTTTATATTTATTTAAATTGAATATAAATTTGATCGGATAAATTTCAGTTTAGTTTAAATCAATATGAATAATGAGCACCTTTAGGTCGTACTCTAGATATAAGAAGAGAAGTGGAGGGGAGAGGAGAGGAATGTAAAGAGTTTACTTTCTCAACACTCCGTTTCGATTGTTAAGACTTAAGAGTTACAAATTTAAATAACTTATATTATTATTTATAGAGTTCATTTCCTCTCGCCTCCTCTCCATCTTAACATTTAGTATTTTGAAACAAGCAAATAAGAGGCCGGTCAAGTTTGATCATCCTTCCCCTCCCCTCCTCTCCCCTCCTCTTGTAAACCCTCTTCTGAAACACAAGGTTAGATTTTAGGATGACATTTTCATATATTATTATTAGTAGATTTAAAAAATTAATTGTCAAGACTTGCTAATGTACACAAATAATTAGCTATTAAAGGAAAGCGCATAAAAGTTTCGCAAAAGGGAGTGGGAAAATTATTCTTTTTTCCTTTTAACGTATTTGCAAAGAGAGAAAGTACTAAATTTTGTATTCACCTGATATTCCATATTATATTATTTTCTTTTAGAAAGGATCAGTGTCACAAAAAAATAGCTAAAAAAAATAAAATATCAATTTTATTTGGAATTGAAATATTAATCTCTAGGTTAAGCATAACTTTAAATTTTTTATTTATAAAATCAGCATGATTATATATATATATATTTTTTAATTATAAGAACCGAAATATCGACATTTCGGCCCGCTATTTTTTTTTTCGGAACCGAAATGAAAATACTAAAACCACATCAGACCAAAATGACATTTTGGTCCCGAGAAAAAAAAAAATTAAACCGAAATGACATTTCAGTTTTTATGGTTTTTATAAAAAAAATTAATCATGTTGGTTTCATAAAATTATTTCTTTTAATTTAATTATGATTTATAAAAAAAATTCCCCCTGGTGCCTGAAATCGCATCCTCTTAGATATCTTATATTTTATGTGACTTTTTTGAAATATCTCAACCATTCAAATACATTATGTTCGAATCTCAAAGCTCAAATAATACATTGTGTACGAATCTCAATTCTCAAAGCTCAAATAACACGTCGGGGACACAAAATATGAGATATCTCATATCTCAGAGGATACACACTATTGTGCCTGAGATGCAAGTGTTAAAATCGGACCGTTTTTTTTTTTAACTTTTTACTAATCACGACAATTTTTTTTTTTATAATTTCTACAGACGTCGAATTGAGTATGGCTTGACTTTAATTAATCTGAGTCATTCATTAATTATTTGCTTTTGACAAATGCCCGTATACGCTTAATCAGAGGTGGAGGTAAAAGAGAACCTATGAGATCAATTGATTCTTTTTAAAATTTTATATTTATGTATAATTTTTTATATAATTTTTTATATAATTTTTTATATAATTTATTCATATGAAAATTTTATATAATTAATCTCCATATATATTTGATCCTATAATTCGAAAGTCTGATTTTTTTTTCTGGACTCAACACACCCTCAGATTCTATTTCAATGGGATTTGATCCTATACTTTTGTTTTGAAGATAATTTTGTTATTCACATGAATTATTAAAATATAACGGAGAAAAATAAAACAAATATTTCAAATGTTAGATATGTAGAAAGATTAGATGCAACTGATCCAAACTTTTGAATCAGAAACAACGTACCGATCCATAATGTATTTTCTTTTCACCAGTTTTCTTTTTCCTAGTTCACTACTAGAGTTAGCACAAAAAATTCGTAGTTTGTGATTTGATTCGAATTTGATTCAAAAAAGTTCGCAAAAAATTTGATTTGAAATAGTTCGAAGTTAATGCAAATCAAACTCAAACTGGACCTGGTTCGTTTGAAATAGATTCGCGAACTATTCTAGTTCGAATCTCAAAGTAACATGAACCGTTGATTTCTGCTGATGGCTTATGTTTGCTGATGACTTAAAAGTTAAAACATAAGATCATTCAGCCATATATAAGTCATAACTTGTAAGTCGTAATTCTTATTTTCAGTTCTAAAACCCAAAACGACTTTTACATCTCGCTCGATCACTCTTTATTGTCGTAAAAAAATTCGTAAAATATTCGAAATTGAGTTCGTAAAAAATTCGATTCGAAATTAATTCAAACTAAATTCAAACTGGAATAAGTTGGATTCGGTTCGATTGCAGCCCATTCACTACTATCTTTTCCGCACATATTTATAAACTTTTTAACGTAAACCTCATCAAAATGCAAACTTCGTTTTTGACTATGTTTCTCCAAAATGCAAATTTCGTTTTCTACTAAAAAAAAAAACAAAAAAAAAATACTATGTTTCTCCATGCATGTGGGCCCGAATCCCAATCCTCTGAGCTAACAAAATTGTTTCTGTTTTTTTTACATTCAATGTTTTTACTTTGCATTGAATGGGTCCCACTCCAAATGTGAATATCTTCTAATAAGAAGTCTTAAAATCAGTGTTATCAGAACCGGACCGGACCGGTCGGTTCGACCGAAAAAAACCGGAACCGGTCACTGTCCGGTTCGGTTCTTCTGTATTATCGCTTCAGCGTATGTATCGGGAAAAAACGACAATATCGGCCGGTTCGTTTTGCAAATTCGCTGGACAAAATCGTGTAATATCGCGGTTCAAGTCATATTTCACAAATCTTGCTCTTGCTGTAAATTATTTTTGCGTATCTTTTCAATTTTAGAACTCTCCCATTCTTGCCATTTCTCCCCACGCAGAGATGGAAGGAAATGAAAAAATTGCTCTCCTTTCTCCTTCAATTTGGCATTCTTCTTCAATCTTCTTATATATATTGTTGTCTATTGCTCATATGCTCAAACCCATTCCGAAGGGTAGGCTTGAAACGAAATCACTAACAAACCTGCATCAGATACTGTAAGTATTCTCCTTTAATCATTAAATTCGAATTTGCAAAACATGCACTTGAAAAGCTTGAATAGATTGTATTGAATAGATGAACGCATTAAAGGTGTTCGATGAAATGCTCAAACCAAAACTTGTGGTTTTTTCTTTAGAAGAGAGAGGTAAGTATTAGTAAATAGAGGAAACCAAACATATATAAGTATATAATGTATAAATTTTTTGGAATACTTGCTGGTATCCCCTAGAGTAGCTGCTTAGCCTTGAACAGCCTATGTTACCGTTGCATCTCTGGAGGCATAGGCTAGGCACCAAGACTAATAAACTAGGCTGTGATAAAAAATTATCAGATTGTCTAATCTATAACAAATGCACCACCTATTTCTTACTTTTCAATTAAGAAATATATTACAGTAAAACCAAAATTGTAACTAGGTACTAACCCCTTAATTGTGAACTTCAGAAAGCATGGTTTCAGACTTAATATGTGAATCACATTCATAAATCCCATGAAACCGCAATTTTTGTAATTTCATACATTTTTTAGAACCTAATTGTTGTTGTTATACAGAGACTATGTCGGCAATTAATATTGAAGCAAATGGACCTGCCGCATCTTCTTCTCCGAAAACAGCTACAAGAGGCAAAACAGATCCGGCTTGGGGGCATTGTGTTGAACGCATTGTTGTTGTGAAAAATAAAAATGTCAAGGTCATTGGTTGTCTCCATTGCGAGAAAACATTTCAAGGTGGTGGAATAACCCGGTTTAAGAAGCACTTAGCCGGAGTAAGAGGAGATGTTGGACCATGCAAAAAGGTATCAGCAGATGTTCGTTTTCAAATGCAACAAAATATTAAAGAGTTTGCCAACAAAAGAAGGAGATTCAATGAAGTAGATGAAGAAACTGATGAAGAACAATCTCCTATAGATCTAACTAACGACGAAGAAGAAATTGTGAATCTGTCAGCCCCTTCTAGCTCCAAGGGCAGGCGTATTGCTTTCAGCGGAGGGCAACTAAATGCTAGCAAGAAAAGGTCAGAAGTCGTGAAGAGAATTGCAAAACTTGGAGTTGGTCATGACTTCATGCCTCGTACCACATCCGGTGCTCAACCACCTATTAAGAGTGTGTTGCAATCAAAAGAAGCAAAAGAGAATGTTGATTTAGCAGTGTCTGAGTAGATGGTTGATGCCGGGGTGCCTTTCAATGCTTCTAACTCTAAGTATTATCAACCCATGTTGAATGCGATTGCTAGTTTTGGGCCTGGCTATCGAGGTCCGAATTTTCATGATCTTCGTGGTTATTTGCTTGAAAAAAATATTGAAAAAGTACAAAACTTTGTTGAGGGATTCCGTAGTGTGTGGAAGGAGACTGGTTGCACAATAATGGCTGACGGTTGGACTGATCAAAGGAGAAGAACATTAATAAACTTTTTGGTGCAATGTCCAAAGGGAACAGTGTTCTTGAAGTCCATTGATGCAACAGAAGTATCCAAAACTGCAGAAACGTTGTTCAAGCTATTAAAAGAAGTTGTGCAATTCGTTGGCCATGAAAATGTCGTGCACATAGTGACAGATAATGCAAGAAATTATGTCACTGCAGGTAACTTTCTTGTATAATATTATTTATTTTATTTGAATGTTAAAGGTAAATTCTTGCTAAATTGCCTTAATCTGGTAAATTGGAATTATTTGAATGTTATCTCCTTGGATTTGTGCAATAAACGACATTAAACATCACATTTAGACTAGTTTTTTATTAGCAGCAATTGAAATTGGAATTATTTCAAGAAATATTTTCAACTATAAAGTAAGTTTCAGAAAGAAGAGGAAATACAGAGGTATCAATTCCATGTTATCATCTCATTTAGATATTTGGTATTGAGTTAATATTCAACTGGTACTAATCTTGGTGCTGGTACAGTAGCAATCAAATGAGAGAAATTGGAGTGTTTTTTAGTACATATAGCCCTATTTCAAATACATATATGCATATCATTTCCAGGCTCTAATACAATCAATGCTTTTACTAGAATTGGGAACAATATTTAATAGAACAAATTCAAAATAAATTCTAATTAATCGTAAGATACAGAAACCTGTTTTCATCAATAAACTAAGATTTAGTAAGTAGGGTTCATTTCAGATTTCATTACAAGTGTTTGTTAATTTTATTTGAATTAAAAATATATTTTTCAAATCTGGTCAACTCTCAATTGGCTCTTTCTATTTATTTTCCTGATCCCAAGTTATTTATTTGTTTATATTAATTTGTTAATTAAAAAATTATGCAAAAATTATAGAAAAATACTTCTCACTATAATCTATGTACTGTGTAAATTTTATAAATAAATTCAAAATAGATAAAGAGAGATGATTTTTTGAAATATATTGACAACAATGCCCTTATATAAACACACTGCTTATTCTAAAGATTTATGTGAAGGCATTTTTCTTATTTTTTTAAAGACTAGTTTTTTTTGCATTATTTGTAGGTAAACTCCTCGAACGAGAATTTCCAACCCTTTATTGGTCACCTTGTGCTGCGCATTGCATAAATTTAATGCTCTCGGATATGGGAAAGTTGGTTGAAGTTGGAGCAGTAGTTGATAAGGCATCGAGTATGACCAAGTATATTTACAATCACTGTTATCCTTTGCATTTGATGAGACAGTTCACTAAAGGAAGAGAAATACTCCGACCAGCACCAACCCGTTTTGCAACTAATTTCATTGCTCTACAAAGCATCTTTGCGCAAAAGGATGCATTGCATACCATGGTAACATCTAGAGAGTGGATTTAATAGAAGTAACATCTGATAACAAGTGGGTACTCAAGGATATACTGGCCCTCCCATGTAAATGTTCACATTTCATTTATATTTAGGACCAATTTGCCCTTTCATTTCTAATTAAGGGTTTTAATCATGATTTTCATTTAGACTGTTAAGCACTTGTGAGTTTCACTTTGTAGATGAATTTTTGAATTTGGATGAATTTGATTCCGGTGATGAGATTGAAGACCCATGCATAAACAATACAGAAAATGTCCAAGAGCAAGAAAATGAAAGTGTCGAAGAGGCTAGAGAAACCGCAGGAGATGACTTAGGACATGAAGATCCTAACTATGATATTTCAGTTACCGAGTGGCATTTTACTTAGCTTTAGATTTATAAGTTTTAGCATTTTAATTTTGTTGCTAGTTAATTGTCTTAGCTATTAGAAGTATTAAACATTTTATTTTGTGTTATGAGGCTACTTGCGACATATCAGATAATTAGATGTTGGATTTCTATTATGTTGTTGATTTTCTATTTTCTCTATGATTTTTGACATGTACTATTTGTTAGAGTTTGTTAGAATTGTCTATTTTATGGAACCATATATATACTCTCATTGTATATAACTAGTTTAGCTTTCAGATAATAAGTTATATATATTTTAAAAAACCAGCAATTGAACCGGTTGAACCACCGGTCCGACCAGTGAACCATTGAACCGAAGCTTTAGCGGTTCGATGTCCAGTTCGGTTCTGATAACATTGCTTAAAAGAATGTAAAATGTACGCGGAGAAGAGAGAAACTGAAGAAAAAAAAGTTAATTATATTTTGGATCGGTGTCAACAGGGGCGGAATAGATCAGAGCCGTTCCCGAATATTTGGTGTTTAGAGGCTAAATTTTTTAAGGTGATATTTATGGCCCCCTGCACTATTCCCGAATCACCAAATATCTCATAAATAGTTTTACACGAATCTCATAGTAAAAATAATACTGCCCCCTGCGCTATTCCCGAATCTTCAAAAATTAAGGTATCTCATAAATAGTTTTACACGAATCTCAAAGTAAAAATAATACTGCACCTTGCGATATTCCCGAATAACCAAAAATTAAGATATCTCAAGGTCAAGGATACGCATTCCGCATTTCTCAGTCTTCTTTTTTTCTTTTTCTTTTCTCCTTCCGACGGTCTACTCTTCTGTTGCCGTGTGAAGAAGAAGCCTAGGATTGGCGTTGTTCTTTTTTTAATTCTCTTTTCTCCGTTTTTTCCTCTTTTTTATTTCCGATTTTGGTTGTTCAGTCTCCGCTCTCTCCTCAACCACAGGTTCCGAGCAAGTTCACATTGATTCTTCAATCTAGGGGTGCAAACGGATCGGATAGTGCTCAATTCATATCTGTATCTGTATTTTTTTTTGGATACGGATACGGATCAGATATTAATCAGATACGGATACGGATCGGATATTAAACGGATACGGATACGGATACGGATACGGATATGGATCGGATATTTTCAACGAATATGGATACGGATATAATTCGGATTTCTAATTTAAAATATATGTCTAATTAACTTGTCACGCTATTACAAAATATATATCTAACTAACATGAGATAGGAGTAGGTACGATGGGCATCGGACCTACTTTTAGATTCAATTAGCTCTAGAACCGTACGATTAGAATTAATATTGGTGCACACGGAAATTGAAACAGACATGCATGAATTTTTAATGTATATAGCACGGATCTTGATGCAATCGAATGGTCATTCATCCATCGAACCAAAGTAGGTCCGATGGGCATCAGACCTGCTCTGAATTCAATTAAAATATATCCGATCCGAATTATCACTTTAATCAAAATATACCTAGACAACACAAAAATATTCTTACTAAACATATACAATATAATATTCACCTTTTGACTTTTGACTTTTGGCACAATCTCCTATCAAATATTGCAAAGCGTGGAATAGTCCACGCTATGGATCAAAATGTCTGATTAAAAGTTCCAAACATTTGATTGGAGAAGTTCAAAATTATCTCCGTATAAAAATGTAATTGAGATCAAATTTTATATTTTTTAAAAAAAAATTTTTACTATTTTTTAAAATAGATTCAAAATCAGTACTTATCTTTAGATCAGGTGATTTTCTATCTATCTAAAAAATATAAAATTTGATCTCCAAGTACATATTCATAAGGAGATCATGTTGAGCGGTGTGAATCGATTGTTTAGACTTTGAAAATGGAGTTACGAATCTGCACTTTGTGAAGTACCATAGCCTCACTCAACAAAAGCAACTATTGAAGTCAAATTGCGTTAGTAAAAATAGGCATAATTTGATAACCTACGTGCGATTAAATTTGACTGAAATTTGGCCTTGTACCCGCCTTTGAAATAATGAAAAGCAAATCACAGCCCTGATTACTCGAAAGATGTAGAACCTGACACATGTTTCATCCATCTTTTGTCATATATGTAAAGTATTTGCAGATTGTAATAAAAAAGAATGAATCATGTTATATATGACATAATGACATCAAAAGATCTAAATAGTCTCACGTTACAGTTACAATTTTTTTTAAAGGTGTTATGCTAATTGGTGTCTGTGTTGTCGTAGGCTACGATGGGATGTGGGCGCTCTGACGCGAGAGAAATAGCAAAATTTTCTCTCAAAAACAAAATCTGGTGCACACCTTAGTAAATGAAACTATCGCACAAATATGGTGTTGGATCGCAACCTGCTAGGTTTGAAGTGGGAGACACAAGCCAACAGAGGGAAAGAGATCATGCTAGAGCTTCCTGCTCCTTAATTAATTAGCGTACTATTTAGTATTTAAGTTTTTGTGTACATCATTTTTGGGGTGATGTGATGTATTGTAAGTGAGAGGATCATGTAAATTATTTTTAAATTAATCAAATTGTTATGGGGTTCCTTGCCAACTTATTGAGCAAAGGACTGCTGTAACAATTTGCCATAGCAGGTTGAGAAATGTAACAATTTGATCTTCCTCCAAGTTCTGAGTACACTTGCGGTTCATCAAGTGAAATCCCATCGACTAATAGCGGTACCGGTGCTATGAGCCATGTTGCTTAGGCAGTTGTCAACACTCATCAATTTATTAATTGTCAGAACAATAACACTGATCAATTTCATAGATATACATGTCATATAAAGAACAGCACCAATGCACATTAGGAAATACAAAATGCATCTTCAGATTCTTCACATATCATTCCCCGTTGCAAAGCACGAGTACGTGACTAGCAACTAAAAATACCCTGGGAGTATGACTAAAAAATTTAGTCCAACTTATTTTTTGATTTTGTAATTTTGATTCTGATATACGAATTCTCAATTGTTTCCGAAACAAACTGTTTTCCGGCTTCAACCATTAAAATGTCATTGGTGATTGAACTGTTTGTGTCAACAACGGCAATCAAATTAAGAAATTTATAAATCCTATTCAAGGCCAAAGAAAAAAGAAAAAGAAATATATATATATATATATATATATATATAGAGGTTGGCTAATATACAATCGATTGTTCCTGACCTCCCACGCAACCAAGTTATTTTCTGATTTTTGAAGTCCAAACGGTCGATCCAAACCGTTAGATGTGATCTCCATATTAAAATGTGCTTGGAGACCAAATTTTACATTTTTTTGAATTTTTTTGCTATTTATTAAGCCACTTTGAAAATCGCTGATCCAACGGTGGGTTCTGTTTTTACTGTTTGGTTAAGCCACCGTTGGATCAGCGATTTTCAAAGTGGCTTAATAAATAGCAAAAAAATTCCAAAAAATATAAAATTTGGTCTCCAAGCACATTTTAATATAGAGATCACATCTAACAGTTTGGATCGACCGTTTGGACTTCGAAAATTAGAAAACGACTTGGTTGCACGGGAACTCAGGAACAATCGATTGTATATTAGCCAACCTCTATATATATATATAGAGAGAGAGAGAATGACTAATATGATTTCAGTAGCATATGGGCCGAAGTGCTTACGGTCCAAATTTGAAATTTCAAAATCCAAAAAGTCGATCCGAACCGTTAGATGTGTTCTCCATATTGAAAAGTGCTTGGAGACCAAATTTTACATTTTTTGGAATTTTTTTGCTATTTATTAAGCCACTTTGAAAATCGCTGATCCAACGGTGGCACTGTTGGGTTAAGCCACCGTTGGATCAGCGATTTTCAAAGTGGCTTAATAAATAGCAAAAAAATTCCAAAAAATGTAAAATTTGGTCTCCAAGCAGTTTTCAATATGGAGAACACATCTAACGGTTCAGATCGACTTTTTGGATTTTGAAATTTCAAATTTGGACCGTAAGCACTTCGGCCCATATGCTACTGAAATCATATTAGTCACTCTCTCTCTCTCTCTCTATATATATATATATATTGTACATACCAAGTTGCAACATTTCCTATTAAGAAATCTATAGAACCTTTCAAGTTGTAACAATCAATTTCCTATTAATACTATAATTCTCATCCTTTGCTATAATTTACCCCAATGAATCTACATAGTAAGCTGGTTTCCGATCAAGAGCAACAAAAAATGGACCCTACAAGTATTTTTTCTTTTCTATAAACAAAGATGTATGCTAAAGTGCTAACTACCCTTGCACATGCAACCAGGTGTTCTAGGCAACCTATACACACTTCTGCCTCTGCCACGTGGGGTCACCCGTTGGTTCTCTTCAATCATATTTCTTACTCTTCTTTGGAATTCACCCCAATCAATGGCAGCATGATCCGTCAGAATCCTCGCAAGTCTCTTCTTATTGGGTCTAAGGGTCGGGGTTTGACCTTGACCATGATAAATCCTGTAGCCCGTTACCAGGGATGACAACTGACTTCCAGAGTCGGTCATGGCAAACACATCAGAGGATGCACATGCAATGAAGTCTAGAGCTGCTAGCTGAAATAGGTACCCACCAACCAATTTAGATCAATTGAAATAATTCATTCATTTGTTTTATACTTTATTAGCCATGGTTACCAGTAAAATGTCAGTATCATATAGACCTCTGTAAAATGACAATAATTGTGCATACACCTACATCTGTAGACTGGAGGTCACTATGAACACCATAATATATAAATTAATATATTTATATAACTATAAAGAAACACTTGTTTTTTAATCTTTCAGTGTCAAACTCAATAGAACTGCTGTGACCCTTATCAGTTCCCCCCTAAATGTGCCCTTGATACTGTACATGCAGCCACATACCCACACAAACAAAAAGAATACTGATTACTTCAGTACCTGCGAGGAGAAATTTTTGAAAGGCCGGAGTTCTTCAGGAGAGAGAAGATCTTCTTTAGTGACTACATTTGGGAACAATTGCATGAAAGGTTGCAACCTAGATGAACCACCGTAAATATGGGAACCGGCTAGGTAGATGTACGTCTCACTTTTATATCCTAATGCTGACAACATCAGTGCAGCCTCTTCAGGTGTTAGGGGGCATTTTCCGGAAATGCGTAGCTCTTCTGAGGAAATAGAGCTGTGGTATTTCCAGCCAAATGAAAAAATAAAAGGAAAAAGGTAAAAAATATAGTTCCTTTTCTTCTTTGTTTAAAATTTTACAAAAAACCTTTATAGCAATAAATTGCATGCTCGCCCCCTACATTACCAATATTTGACAAACTACATGTTGCAGAAGTGTGACAAATATCCCATGGTTATTATCCTTAATGCCACTATAAATACATTATAATTTAACAATTTCCATAAAATGTTCAAAATTACCAAAAAATGCAATGGACTTACCTTGTATTCAACAGTTTAGGGCCGTTTTTACCTTTTTTACTAGTTTCTTTTGTAAATGTTTAATCGAGCCACAAAATAAGTTTCTACCCAAAATAAACACCAAAGAGATCTTCAATTGATTCCATGCCATGGCCCTACAAGCAAACAACACATAATTGCAATTCGACTTACATGTTCTGAATTCGTGCAATAAGAGTTGGAAAGTGCTCTTCCCGGTACATTTGCAACTCCCGCCTCTCTCTCTGTCCACCTCCAAAATTGCAAAGAGAATATGCCACCATATCCACCTCAAACCGCATGTGCAGAGCTAGATACTTAACCGGCCTTATTAAACTCCTATTTCTAATTGAAGGTTCATAATTTGGCATGTGTTTCCCAAATAATTGTCTGTCGATTTCTGTTAACTTTGACTCATACTTGCGGATGCGTCGCACCAACAATGAGCCAAGTTTTTGGATTTTTGACACAAATTTCAATGCATGAAAATTACACTTGCACCTTAGTCTCTGTTATTAGAAAAGGAGAGAAGTATAACTTTCCAAAATTGAATATATGGATGTCCTCTACTACAATAAATAGTAATACAAAGAAGCAATTTGGCCTTGGTCTATAATCCCAATATCTTACCATTTGATTGATCATCTTTCACTTCTTCTTTTTTTTGCATTTTTTTTTTGAGTAGTTCAGGTTTAAACATCAGCATACAGCATAAAAGTTTCAAATGGGTCATATGAGGCTTGGTATAGAAAATTTATCACAGGTAAAAACCAGTACTAGGATGTTCTTGGCGTAGTGGTTTCTGTTTGTTAGATATAGTGCTTTGAACCAATTGAGGAGTGTTGTGGTATAATTACAAAAAAGCTGATTTTGGGTTGTTCTCTACTTCACATAAAACTCTGCCTAACCTTTTTAAAGCAACTTTTAGTAAATCATAAAGCAAGCTTCTCATTATTTTAGAGCAGATAGGAAACATGTTTAGTTTATTATACAATTAAATAATACATCATTAAGGGAGGTGGATAGGTAGGAAGGGGTTGGCAGCATCTTTTGGTTACAGCTACTTTCACTTAAAGGCATTTATTAGTCCTAAATTATGGCCAAACTAAAGGTTAGTATTTTATAATAGTACTTATAGCAAGTCCTTTAATGAAAATAATACACAGACCAACCTGATAGCTACTATCGGGATTTCAAAAAAAGAAAATTATACACAGACACAAGTAAAATCCATTAGATTCTCACCTGAAGATAAGGAGGTAAAGGGTCAAAGCCCAATCGATTGCCAAATCCAAGAAAATGAACTATGCCATTTTTTTGAAGTATGGGAAGTATAACATCTATGTAATACGAAGGTGTAGCCTCTTTCATTATTTCCATATCAGTTATCTGCAATGGGGACAGAGAAAATAAAGACATGTAGAAATTTCTTTTGCTTGTCTTGTTCATGAAACCAAATTTTTTTACCTCAGTAACCTCAACATATAATAATTGCAATTTGGACCCCCAAAAGAACTGAAATCAGTCTATTTGCCCTTTTCAAAGCTCAGATCTATTTAACAATAGCTTTTTACCTACTTGGCTACCAATTGCTTCAACATCTACGTCTTGGAGGTGAGATGGCAATTCTTTAATAATATTTACATCATTCTTCAAATACTCCAAGAAATACTCTTCCTGATAAATCTCACCAAACTGGCTGGGAGGAAAAAAATAAAGAATTAGAAATTCAAATTTTAGTATAAAACAAAGCAAGAAGAAAGTCTCTCATGCTAAGTTGTCTTAGGTTTAATTTAAGGCAGAATTCCCCCCTTTTTATACTTGACTCAAAAAGTTTGCTACTTATCTCATGAAAATGTTTTTTGCACGTATTACTGGAAATTCACAGCAAGAAAACTAACCTAGTATCTTTCCACACACTACTATAGAGAAACTTCGGCAGAACTAGTGTTGCATTCAGAAGAGATGCAACTGCAACCGCATTGCATACCTATTAAGAAAAGATTTGACATTACAAATAAGGGAAAAAGATGGGAAAACGTGAGAAAAAATAACAGATCAATTTTGTGTGAAGGTCTCACAGCAACTCTTTGTTGATTCAAACCACCATTTGCACTGACCAATATGTACCCATTATGCTTCTTTCCTTGCTCTGTTGTACATCCAATGATAAGTTAGAAAATTTACTACTGAAGCAGAAACAACAACCACAACAAGTCTTAAATAATAAATCCATAACTAAAAGCCACTAACTAATCCATTGATGATAAATTGGAAAGGCCAACCAACATCAACAGAAAGAAATATGTTACCAGTAGCAGTTAGCATGGATCAAGTACAAACCTAATAGAATAGTAACAGAAAAACTAATATTTATTTTAATTTTCTTTTTAACGTCTAGAGAAATTTAAAAAAATCTAACAAGATTATGTTTTGTTACCTTGATTAGCAATATTTGTTTTGTCAGCACAAGGTATCCATTCAGGTGTCTGACCAGCAGACTCTTCCAACAATAGAAACTGTCCATCTGCAGTATTATTCTGTTCATAAAGAAAGATATGCAGTTTGTACAGATATGAGGGAGAAGGGGTTTTCTCTAAGTGCAAAGTGATTCCGTAAAAGAAATACTGATTTATGAATTATCAGTACAATACCGAGCATTATTGTTTCTATACCAAAATCAAAGACCACAATGATAGGTAGAAGCCCAATGGGAATGGCCTATATCCCCACCATGTGATATGATCGGTTCATAAATGTTGATAGGAACCATCTTATGGAACAGTAATATAGTGTCGTATGTTGTCAAATTAAGACTACCTACCTTTGAAAGAGATGATGAAGAAGCCAAAGACAGGAGCCGGCCATACATAATAATTCCTGTCTCTTCTTGAATAAATCTTCGTCTGCCATCCTTCATAAATATGCATTAATCATTAGGAAAGTTAGATGATACATGAAATTAAGAAAGAAATATAACATAGATATGTTTATTGGTCTAGATTTACAAGCAGGAATACCTAAAGAGAATAAGTAGATGGAAAAGTATTTCTTAGTTCTTGAGGGAAAAAAAAGGCAAAATTCCAAACAAATCACATTTAATATTGATGTAACTGTGGTTTTTGGACTTTTCTTTCTGAACTTCATCATAATCAAAGCTCCAAATATGAAACAACTTTAAACTCCACTAAATTCCTATAATTAATAAACAAAGTAATAATAAGCACTCAATTTTTGTTTATAAATATGAAAACCTAAATTTAATGTAGCTGGTTGTGCATCCAATCCCCAAGTAACATATATAGGTGAAAAATTGCAAACCAAGCTAATTCGTACCTGTAGCTCCCTTGAAGGAAACTTAAAACAGTGAATAGCAGAAAATATCACAGAATCAAGTATGAGAAACACTAAAATCAATCCAATGGCGAAAACAAACAGCCCGAATTGCTTCCATATTTCCTTCTTTCTCTTCCCATGTGGCACAATCTTTGTTTTCCCATGATAATTCTTTCTATTAGAAACCATCTATCAATTGACCGAAAAACTAGTGTAATTCAGACAAAAACAGCCATAGTGAGTTGTTGCACACAATCAGATCTTTTGGGATTTTCCTCTTCTCCCTCTCTCTCTCTCTCTCTCTCTCTCTCTAAATATATAAGCAGGAGATCTGCTGGTGGAACCACACCTAAGAGACCAACAACCCATTTGTTCTCTCTCTAGTCTCTACCTCGCTTTACCAATCATTCAATCAAATAACAACATGATGAGTTGACACGTTGGGTCGTTGGAGCATGACAATCAACAAAAAGAAGAAAAATCAACGGAAGCAACAACCAACACAGGACTAGAAAATTAAAACTGTAGGTTGGAACGTAACCAACGGATTGATAGAGACAGACGGAACTTAGAAAAATAAAAATAATAAATAAGGTTAGTCACCTGTTAGCGAACGAGAAGCATCGATCTAGCACCAAACCTGGTGTGGCGGGGGTGTTTGATTAAGGTTTTGGTGTACCTTATACAAGAGGAACTTCAGTGAAGCAAAATGTCGAACAGGTGGCGGGGTGAGAAGGAGACCCCGCGCGCGCGCCAGACATTTGGGAACTGGAGCTCTCAAGCACCAAGTTCCGTTTGAATTGGTAGCCTCTGCATTAACACAAAAGGGAATTTTTAAGTCAATGCATATGGACCATCCGATTTGCTTTAACATCCGTGCAGACTAGATCCGCACTAATATTAAAGGACCTCTGCGTTAAAATCAAATGGTTAGATTAGCTCCATTTAATCTCAAACCATATAGTGAGGCCTATCCTCTGTAGTAATGGAGAGGATACGGATCCCATATTTTTAGCGGGTCAACGGAACGTATTCAGCTTATTAATTTTGTCATAGATTCGATCCTCAACCTTTAACATCAAATTTTTTTTTGCAATTTTCATGCAAAAACTCGTTAAATTTCTCGTTGCAAAATTCTAAATTATACTGCTCATTAACACTCTATTGTTAAAAATATCAATCATTTGACTTTTCTTACTCTCTCTGCCCAAAATTTTCTCAAGAAATCATTAATTAAAGTATGAATTGAAACCATAATTTTCAAAGTCACAAATTCTCTACAAATCCAAATGGACTGGATTTGATGCTATGAAAACCCGTATTAAAATTATTCACCAAATCCTTACTCCATAACTGCACAACATATTTCTTTATTTAAAATTGTCATGATGCCATCCCACATTCGCTCACATAATATTTCTTTAAACTGCTCTTCAGAAGAAGATACACATAGAGAGCCGTCATTTTTATTCGTGCTCACTGATGACTGAATTTCGCCAACTCTGCCCACCAAAACCGATTTCTATTAAAAATGCCCAAATTGGCTAATAAATAGTCGGTTTTCAATTAACCGACTATTTATTAGCCGATTTCCAATTTTAATTGAAAACCGACTAATAAATAGCCGGTTTTCAATTTTTATTGAAAACCGGCTATTTATCCGGTTTTAAGTTTATATATATTTTTGGAGAGTTCCAAATTTTTCTTACAATTCATTTCATCAAATTTCATACTATCTCTCCTCACTTTCTCTATTTCTCCCAGATTTCTCCTACTCTTTCTGATTTTGCAAGTAATTCCCTATATTTATTTTATATTATTAAATAGGCCAAAATAGTTATAAATTGCTAAAATTTGTTAGAAATGGTTAAAAAAAATTTAATGTAGTTTAGCAATATGTAAGTCAGATTAGTGTTAATTAATCGTAATTAATTATGATTAGGCCAAAATTGTTGTAAAATTTTATTTTATATTATTAAATAGGCCAAAATAGTTATAAATTGCTGACATTTGTCAGGAATGGTTAATTTTTTTTAATGTAATTGTGATTAGTTTAGCAATATGTAATTGTGATTAGTGTTAAGTAATTGTAATTAATTATGATTAGCTAAAATAGTTATAAAATTGATACGATTTGTTAGAAATGTTCCAAAAATTTTAAATGTAGTTTACCAATTTGTAATTGTGTTTAGTGCTAAGTAATCGTAATTTATTGTGATTAGCATAATTTTGCATAAATGAGCATAGTTATAATTTAAGATATTATCTAACTTGGTAAATTAGCATAATTTTGTATAAATTAGGATATTATCTAACTTGGTAAAATTTTGTATAATTTAGTATAGTAATATAACTTAGCATAATTTGCATAAAATAGTATAATTAGCATATTTGATTATATTAACGTATATTAGCGCATTTTACCGTATGTTAACGTATATTGCTCATTTTAGCGTATTTTAGCGCGTTTTTACACAATTTAAGCGCATTTAAACATGTTTTTTTCACAATTTAAGCGCATTTAACCGCATTTGAGTGTATTTTAGCACAATTTTAACACAATTTTAAGTTTAGCGCCACTCAAGCGCAAATTTATTATAACTTAATTTAACTAACCATAATTTATGAAATTAAGATGGCTGGAGGTAGAGGTAGAGGACGTCCCAGACGTGCAGCACAGGTTGAGTCGCCGATTGACCCCACCAGTACCGAGCATTTCAGCCCTCTCTTATGGGTACCCCACCGCGAGCACCGGGTATCCCTGGCTTCCCGTGAGGTATGCTACTGTTTGTCCATATTCGAAATTTAAATTTCGTTGTATACATTATGTAATATATTGTTTTGCTATTTTTTAATGCAGGACGAGATGCTCATAGACGTCAATATGCATTTCCCTCGGATTCGGTACTTCTCATCGATGGACCCGTACCTTATCCGGTTGGGACTATATCAGATTGTGTCTATCCTGCGGAAGACGACAGCCTCCGTCAATGCATCTCTCATCGCAAGATTAGTGGAGCGATGGCGTCCCGAGACACACACGTTCCATATGCCTTTCGGGGAGATGACCGTCACGCTGCAGGATGTCAATGCCCTCTGGAGTTTGCCGATCAAGGGCATTCCCGTAGGCGGAGTATCTGACAGCAGAGACTTCGCACATGACATCGATCGGCTGTTGGGGGCAGATCCGACACAACTACGGGTCGATAAGGGGAAGTCCAATTATCAGATGCCCGATGAGTTCACTCAGACTCCAGGATCTCCTCTGCTGAGGTACAGGACTTGGTACCTCAGGATGGGCGGGGCCTCTGTATATCTGGTGGGCGATTACAGTGCCTACCTCCGCCAGCCACTACATGAGGATACATCCGGTCACCAGCCTACTGGACGTCGCTGGGCATGCACGAGCCTTCATCTTTCGAGGATTGTGGGCTGACATTTGGTATCGATGAGATTGAGAGCCTATCACCGTCCATGCCGGGACGATATCCTATGGCGATGGCACACGACGGTGAGGCCAGCGGGTCACAGGCCCCTTCTGACTTTGCGACTGGACTGGCAGAGACCATCTTTTCTACACCCCCGCCCCCGCCAGCTACTACTCTGGGGGATGATGATCCGTGGGAGACTGTGTCACGTATCAGGAGAGAGACAGATGCCGCTGTTGTTGCTGCACGTGATACGGTCTGGGGGGGCTGCCCGAGAGGTTTAACAGAGGACAGCCAGCTCAGCGATGGTCTTCTTCTTGACATAGACGATGATAGTTTTTTACTTTTATTATTCTGTATGATTTATATTTGATCGTCATTTTATGGTTGTATTATCTCTGTTTATTTATTTATATTTCATACTCTATGTTTGCATATTGTCTCATATCATACTTATAAATGTCAAAAATAACATCTCGTTAAATTCATAAGATACATATCAAAATAAGATTCGTAACATATACATCTTAAAAACGAGAATTTCAAACGATTCATAACACATCAAAATAAAATACATATCAAAATTTTCTAAAACTCTAATAAAAAAAATAAAACATTGCAACTTTTTCTAAAAAAAAAAAAAAACTTAAAACCGGCTATTTATTAGTCGGTTTTCAATTAAAATTGGAAATCGGCTAATAAACAGTCGGTTTTCAATAAAAATTGAAAACCGACTATTTATTAGCCGATTTGGGCATTTTTAATAAAAATCAGTTTTGGTGGGCAGAGTTGGCGAAATTCAATCATCAGTGGGCACGAATAAAAATGACGGCAGAGAGAGGGAAAGAAGAAATCATTGTGCGAAGGGAGAATTTTGTCAGACTGTATCTGACCGGTATCGTTCATTCGTTTTTGAAGATGAGAAATTAGAGAGAAACAGAGTATAAGTTCACTGTATCAAGGAGAACAAAACGTCGTTCACCTCTCTTTCCTTTCCTTTAATGTAATTTCACCTCTCCGTTCTGGAGCACACTCTTAGGACGTGCTCTACAAACACAGCGCGTAGAAGAAGGGAAAGGAAGATGAAGGAAGGAGGCAAAGTCTGGCTCCCCTCCGTACAGTAAAACTTACACCCCAATTTGGGGGTGAACGATATCGTCAAAGCTCTACATGAGCGTCACCTCCAAGCAGTGTTCTGCCCCTTTCCCTCTCCTCCGTTTCCTCTCTCATTGCTCTCTTCTAGGAGCAGGTGATCTTGCTTGGGTAGCCCTCCGCGTCCCCCATTTGGAACACACTTTTAGGACCTGTTCGACTGCACGTGAGGAATGAGAATGGATTGGGTTGAGATCCATTTTGAACTAACAAAATACTGTGTGTGTGGAAAAAAAATTCAATCTGAGTGAAATTTTTTTTTCTCACGTGTACAGTAACTGCCGAACAAGCTCTTAGTGTTATCCAGATTGAGATGGAACAAACAATGACAACTCTCTTGATTGTAGAACTCATAAATAATAGATATTGTTAATGATCAGGAAAAAGTTTACACGAGAGAGAGAAAAAAAAAGGAAAAAAATAATCCTAGTTTGAATAGACCCGATTTAGCTTTTAAATGTACACATTTTTCAGTTCGTCCGATCTATAACTGACGGCCCATATTCTAAATATCCAATGAAATTTTAGGTTCTTTTAATCATATCCGTTAAGTGAGAACTGATCTGACCGGTCCGATAAAAAATAAACGGTCCAAAATATCCTGAATTACTGCTATTCTAGAAGAAAAGAAGAGCAAAAAGAATTGAGAGTAGGTCCGATGCCCATCGGACCTACTTTCGTTCGATGGGTGTAATGACCATCCATCTGCATTACGATTCGTGTGAACTTATTAAAATCCGTGTATTCCTGTTTCAATTTCCATGCGCACAAATCTTAATGCAAATTGTACGGTAATGATTGAACCTAAAAGCAGGTCTGATGCCCATCGGACCTACTCCTATCTGGCGCAAAAAATAAAAAAGGGACGAGCATGGGTCCGATGTGTTCAAAAGCCGTCCAATTTGCTTTAAGATCCGTGCGCACGATATTAAAGCGAATGCTCCAGATACACACGGCTCTTAAAGCAAATTGGACAGTGGTGGAATCCATTGGGCCCAGTGTGAGTCCGATGGGCATCGGACCCAAGCTGCTCACAAAAAAAAAAAAAAAACTTTTCTTCTCCAGTCGTGTATTGTGCTTAAACCCTTCCGAGCCGCCGTGAGCACCGTTGCGGCTCCTCCTTCAATGGCACATCTACGGTTACTTCGTCACCATTCCCTTCGCTGCAATTACAATATCTCTCTTCTCCGTTTGATTTCTCCCTTCTCATCCTCTTCAGCTCCGATCGAACCTGTCGGCTACCCTGTCAAACCCAAAGACCCTAGTGAAGATGAAATAACCCAAAATCAAGAGCTGTCTCCTTCCAGTTCTGATCCATCAGCAAATCCTGATGATCCACGTGTCCAGCAATGGCCGGAAGCCTCACGGACATTGACCCGGGAGGAAGCACGATTCGTTAAGGATACACCTATTATAACTCCTGTAAGAATATTATTGCTGATTTCTACTGGTAATTACTTGTCTCGACCAGTGATTTCCTCTATTAGAACTTAAGCTGACACTGTGACACATAAGATGCTTTAAGAGGCAATTCCTCAAACAATGTGTCACTCGACAACTTTCGATTTTTTGTAGCAGACACTGTTAAATGTCAATACCAGATATAATTCAATACCTTGCCTTACTGTTATTGTACCAGTGATGGAGTGCCACTATGTACCAGCCTTACTGATAATGTACCAGCAAGGGAGTGCCACTCTGTACCAGAAAATAACCTTTATGTTTCGATTGGCTGAAATGGGTAAATGACAGGTGGCTTACCCAGCCAAGATGGCTCCATTGCCAGAAGATAGGAAGGAAGAGAGAGAAGAGGAGAGTCAAGAAAGAGAGAGAGAGGAGGCACAAGAACAGCTGAAGAGAGAAGCTAGGAGAATAGAATATGATGTACGAACAAGGAGACATATTTTTGGGCTAAAAGAGGAAGAGAAAATACCTTACCCGACATTAATCAGAGCTGAGAAAAAGCCACAAAAAGTCGCTATCGATCTCGTGGAGGCCATAAGACTAGTTAAGGTTGGTCTTTAGATTTTTTTTTTTATTTTTTTTTACAAGGACGAATGCATTAGGTTTCTCCCTATATGGTTCCATTACCAAGTTAATCCTTTGGATTTTTTTCATGATGCTTGCTCAATCAGTGTTTATTTGGGTTTAAATGGGTTAAGGATAATATTTCGGGTTTAATTAGGGTTTTGTTGCGCAATCTGATGTTAATAAGCTCAGTTGAGCCTAAATGCCATTTGTGTTCCATGCCTGTCATGTCAGCTACATGTACGATCCTATTACTGGAAAAAAGTTCAAGGATTGTTTTCTTTTGTTTTTATTTTATTGATTAACACACTTTGCTTATAATGTCATCTCAAATTGCTAATATTTTGTGGTACATATGTAATCAATGTTATTATGTTGAGTTCGCCAAGAAAATTATAATGTAGTTTTGTTCCTGCTTCTTCCAAAAAATTATGTTCGACTAATGCGAAATACTTTACCAAAACAGATCTTTTTTTGAACAATGTCTTCACTTTTTATTAGGCAAATTCAAAGCGTAATTTTATTGAGACGGTTGAGGCTCATGTTAATTTGGGTGTTGATCCAAAGCGTGGTGACCAGGTTGGTACTCTTTACTTTTACCATATTGAATGACAAACTCATGATTATTTTTCTTTTTTGCAACAATAATTTTGCTTTGCTGTAACATTTTGTTTGTTTATTTTTTTACCATGAGTTTTTGTTTTGGTGTAGATGGTACGTGGTGCACTAACACTTCCACATGGCACTGGCAAGGTACATCAATGCACTTACTACTCTTTAAGTTTGTAATTGAATTCTGGAAAAAAATGACTCATAGCTTTGAATCAATCAAAGACTGTTAGAGTTGCGGTATTTGCTGAAGATGCAGCGGCTGAAGAAGCTAGAGCTGTAGGAGCTGATGTTGTTGGAGGTGATGAACTCATAGAGGAGATACGAACTGGTACATGACTCTTAAATCTAATCTGAAACGTTTTCACGAAAATAGATTTTGCAATTCTTAGTTATTTTTATTCTCAAAATTTTCCTCTTTAAGAGTTGAGTTTTACCTGGCTATGCTGACTATTGGATCATTTATACATGGGGGTGCCAAGATTAAACAGAAATGTGGCATATCTGCTCTAAGTCTGTTGAGAACCAAATAGGCCTGAAATGAAGCTTATTTGGGTATAATTTTAGTAATAAAACCCGTTACTAATCTATGTAAATCTGAGAGTGGAACTCATATGGATACAAAAAAATATCCTTGTGTTCTCATTTATGCATGATCTGTCCTGTCTTATATTTTGTTTAGAGTTAGGTTGAAGCTAATCCATGTTTGAAAATTGATAGGTGGTGGCAAACTGAACTTCGATAAATGCATAGCAACACCAATGTTTATGCCTCGCCTCGCTAAGGTTTGTACCTCAAGCCTATTTATTTCCTTTGACTTATTTGCAGTTAACTTGCAGAACTATGTTTTTTAACGCACATTCCCATTGACTAAGATTTATTTTTACTTTTACAGATTGCTAGAATCCTGGGCCCACGCGGTCTCATGCCGAACCCAAAAGTGAGCTCTTCGATTCATTGTTTCTATTCCATCGCATAATTAGTCCTTTATTGTTTACATGAATAAAGTATTTTTCTTATGATAATTACTAATGTTTTCTGGTACCTGTCTAACATGTAATAGCTAGGATCTGTGACTAGTGATGTTTCTAATGCTGTGAAAGCTGCAAAGAGTGGCCGAATTGACTTTAAAATTGACAAGACTGCCATTGTTCATGTTGGCCTTGGCAAGGTAAACATTTCTTTGACACCCTTCCTTTTTGCTGTTTAGAACGGCATAGAAACTTAAGCAGTGAGCGGATGAGTATTAACTATTAAAGATACTTCCGTTTTTATTGGTTGGACCATCTTCTTTTGTAATAAAATTATATGCTTCTATAATTGCATAATTTTTGTTCTTTCCTATGGAAGGTGAATTTTTCTGCGGAAGTTTTGCGTGAAAATATAGGAGCCTTTGTTAATGCCCTTTTGCTTGCAAAGCCTGCTGGCTTAAAGAAGAGTAAGTAACCTTTACATTGTCTTTTACTTCTTTTGTGTGTGTTGACTTATATTTTATTGCCTAGTAATAACTATTTATACTTCTTTTACTTTACTTGTAGCTTCTAAATATGCGGGTTATGTGAAGAATTTTACACTAAGCAGCACGGTGAGCAAAATGTTTTTACTTGACTAATTGTTATCCTGTTTTTCCATCTCATTTTCTGGCCGCAAAATCATCTACGTCTTTTCTGTACTAGTTGGTATTTACTCAGTTTCAAATGCAGTGTCTTGTTTGTGCTGTAACAATTTAATTTCTCTTACCAGATGGGACCTGGATTCCCTGTGACAATACAGTCTCTCAATGCTGCTGCTGACCACTACAAGCTTCAAGTCAAATAATATTTTAAGAATACAACATGTGGCAATAACCTTAAGCTAATTATTGCTTGGTAAAAAATGGGGAAGTGACTATGTTGCTTTCAATTTTGAATACTCTTCTGGGTAGGATCAGTTCATATTCTTGTTTATTGTTCTCTCTTTAGAACCTCACAAAAGTTGTACGTGAACTTTCTCGAGCTTTAGGTTTCCTTTATAAAATTTGTTTGATATATCAACTGTATGGCAGTGTAATTGAGGACTTGAGGTGATGAGTTTTAAATAAAAAAAGTTTATGATTTCAGTGAAGTTGGGAGACAATTTATAACAAAAGGACTGTTGTTTTCTTTTTATTTGATATCTATTTATTCTTCTTCCTCTCCTCTGCTGACTTCCTTCCACCCTTGAACACCTTCTCCTTCTCTGCTCATCTCCCTACCTTGAAGGCAATCATCCATAAGGTAATGAACTAATTTTTTTTATCTATAACTACTTTTAAAATTAGCAAAGTTACTTCCATAATTTCAGTTAATAATTCAAGGAATAAGGTAATGGGGGCACACTGGGGTTTAATTGAAGTTCAATTGGTTGTAATTTAGCCTCTTTTGGGTTTATAATAAATAGGTGGTCATACCACCGATTAATTAAATAAACAACTTCTGAGGTATGGATGTTAAAATTAATTTCTTGCAGAATCTGATTTTCTGGTACAAAATTATCATTTGTGCAAGTTAGTTGTGAAAAAATGAACAAGAAGATTGGGAAAAATTCTAATATTATTTCTAAGCTATTTTTAGAACCCTGTTCCATTTTAATTACCATCTTCTCTTAAGTGGGTTAATTAAAGTTTGAAGTGGTGCAAATTGCTGAACTGATGGTAAATTCAACCTAAATCAGGATATTTGGATGCATATGTTAGATAATTTACAAATCAGTTTGATAATGTGGTTTTCATTACTTGGGGCAGGGACACAATGGTATTGATAAGGCAAATACCAGAATGAAATACCATATGTCTTCTCAAATTTTGCAGGGAATTGTACTTATTGTATCGACAGCATACCTGCTCTAAGGAACATACCAGAAAGGATCAAAGAATAGTAATTAGCTTTTTTATTTTTCCAAGAATAATAGTTTATTAATGTGCATCAGAATGAGATGTTTGCTCGATACAACTAATAGTCTCATTGATAAAAGAAAAGTTGAGGGGAGTTTGATGGGTGTAAAAACTGTTTTTTTTTTTTTTTTAATAAGGTGCCACAATATTTGTTTTCAATTTTAACAAGAACAAAAATTAAAATTAAGGGCCATGTGTTAAGTGATTACAGTGAGCCTTAATTATGTATCAATTTCAAAAAGCTTATTATATAGTTCCTCCAACTTTAGTCTGAGCTTAATTATACTCTTTTAAGCAATAAAAATGTTACTTTACCATTGATCCTGAGATTGAAATCACTTACGGCCTCAAATTAAGAGCTTTTGTTCTTACATGCAATGCAGGACAATTTATTCAATTGTTTTGGTCCGGATCAGATCGGATATTTATTAAAATAATATTAAAAAATATTGAAGTTCATAATATATATCTAATTATAATTGTGAATAACATAAATTTTTTATAATATATATTAAAATATATGGTATGTATCTACTATTCGGATATAGATAATTGAAACATAAAATATATCAGTATCCTTATCAACACGGATATTCAGATATTAGATATTTACATCTAAGTTCTCGAATATGAATCGACTACGGATCGGATATTATCCATACCGTTTGAAGGAATTTAGGCCCAAGAACAGGCCTAATTTTACTCTAACATAGTTCATAACTAATGGCCCAAAATTAGCAGGCCCTCCTCCTCCATATATTGTGTCAGATTTGTTAATTTTATATTAACTGGAGTAGGTTTCTATTGAAGTTTTGATGTTCATCTATAATCTTTACTAGCAAATTCAATAAAGAAAAGAAAGTGGAAAGATAGACGATGTCAGCAAAACCAGATTTTTTACAAATTTTCTCGGTTGCCTTGATTTGTCTGTAACTTTCAAATTACTGAGCAGGCTCAAATATTTTTTTGGGCCTTTTTCTCTGGGCCTCTGGCACTCTTGAATTTCTAAGCTAGAAAAAAGGGTGCATTTCATCCCCGAAAAAACAAAATAGTAATTTTTAACTTTGTGTGGTTGTTTAATTCTAAATTTTGTATTTCATGCACATGCGGAGCGTAATGTCTATTATAAAAATATTATAATATTGATAAGAGGTAAGCATCCACATAATATGTATTTTTTTATGAACGAATCATTATAAAAATAATACTGCGAGAAATAATACTAGTATATATATAATTAACCGAAAATTCTAAAATTATAATCATTCTCTTATAATATGGAATCTGGCTAGTAGGACATATATTGGTGCTATATGACAACAACTCTCAAACTTATTGTATACATTTTAAATGATTAATCTAAACCGTTCAAACCGATTTACTTTATGAGTGATGCGTTTACATGGAAAACAATTATTTTATTATCAAGTCAAGCGGTCAAAAATGTTAAAAAATAAAGACATTAAAATTAACTTAAAAACTTTTACATTTGACCGGTTGACTTGATTCACCGTTTAAAGTCGATTCGATAGATTTTGAAATCAGTGTTATATAGATTGAAATGATACCGATGTCATACTAGATGAACTCTATGATATATCCAAGTAAAACTAGAAACATGTAAAGAGGTTGAACTCTAAATCAGCTTCTTTTTTTGAGAAAAGGAGGATCCTCATTTTCTTCCATCTGGATCGTTCAAAATTCATAGCACGGTCTTAATTACTTTTTATTTTTATATCAATTAAAAATATGAATCATTTTAGTACGGCTTCAATTAAATCTGAATCATTTTAATATATTAAATTGATATAAAAATAAAAACTAATTAAAACCGTGTGATGATTTTTGAACGATTCAGATGGAAGAAAATGAGGATTTTCCTTTTCTCAAGAAAAAAAACAAATTTTGATCTGAAGAGATCGAGTTATTGCTCATTGTGCGTGTGGTGTGTGGGGGGGGGGGGGGGGGCCGGGGCTGGGGGGGAACAGGATTGTTGAGTTTACTAATTCCTCCACAGAAACAAAAGAAGTCCATTGTTAAAGTGCTATAAGGAAAAAGTGTAATGTGTGTTGCCGTGTCGGAACGCTTTTCGTGAATTGTTCCTGCCAGCCCAACAAATCTTTAGTATTGAAAATTCACCGGTCGTCACTTGTCAACGGGAGCGGAGGTATTCTTTGTGAATGGGATTAATTGACTTTTTTTTATATATATATTTATGTAAAATTTTATATATAATTTCAAGTAATATGTCACAATTAGTGAATTTGAAACTTGAATTTTCCAGCGTGAATTTACGTTTTGGATTTGAAGGGAAGGTTTTTACGTACCGGCCCTCTTCGATCGTTTATATCTTTTCTAGCGTGTGTGTCTTAATTAATTCTGTTCAAAATTGGTGTTCACAAATTAAAACTTTACAACGTCTTAAATTCCCAAAACTAAGTTATTGTCATTTAATTACTTATTCATATCCACATTTCAAAAATTAATTATTTATTCATATCACCTCACGTAGTGGAAAGAAAATAGCCTTTGATGGAGGCATACAGATCGTAGTTGTTGTCACATGCAGCTGGAATCATGCAACGAAATTAAAGTGGCAGTTGTTGACTTTGCTAGTTGCTATACTAGTTGAGTACAGCATAGATTGCCATTGTTTGCGCCGAAACAAAATTTGAGCCTTTCAGTTATGCAATCATTGCTCCTTCAATAACACCAACAAAAATGTTTTCTCCACTTTGCGCAAATTTCCGGTACCAAGAGTTCCATATGCAACCGACCATGTTATCTATTCCGTCATAATCAATAAATTTTTGGGTTGAAATAGAAATAAGAAGGGTTCATTTTAGGGGTGCAAATCCGACAGATATCCGCTCCGAATCCGCTTATAATCTGAATCCATATTAAATGGATACGGATACTTTCGAATACAGATATGGATATTTTTTATATATGAAGAATAATCCGAATATGGATACGGATAATTCCGTGAGGATATAAACGGAGCGGATACTGTATATATCCCGATCCGAAATTTAATATTTGAACTGACATGAGGATTTTACAGGTCTCGGTGTTAACTGTTAACCAAAACCAAATGCATAAAAAAATGAATCGGATATGAATGCGAAATAATAACGGATCGGATATCCGATACAATCCGACACCCAATTTCATTTACTTATCCGGACCGAATAGGTCCATTCAAGTGAATTTCTGAGTTAATATTTGATTTCTTTTATAGACATTCCAGCGTCTTCTTAATTTTGTTTTGATAAGTTGGGATTAAAGAACATTATGTATACCAGAAGCTACGGATAATTCTTTCAGATTTAAGTAATCAAATTAGGTAATTTACAATTATGAAATTTAGTAGAATTACTCAATATCCGATAATTATCCGCTCCATATTTGTATTCAAATTCGTATCCGTGGATTATCCGCTCCGTATCCATATCCGTTTAAGATGGATATAATTTTAAATTTTGATATGTTTACTATCCGTATTAGTATTCACATCCGCTCATTAAAAAACAGATACAAATACAGTATTAGAATTATCCGCTCCGAATCCGGTCAGTTTGCACCCTAGTTCATTTGCCACAACTTGCTATTAAATATTTTTTACAATAAAATTTTAAAATAAAATCTATATAATGAAACTGAAACATGGATCTGTTCTTCTTAAAAAAATTTAAAATTGTAGAGTCGGGCTTTTAGCTTTGTTTTTATCAGAGCCTAAAGAAAAATTCACTAAAATTAATATATTGTAGTTAATGTTATCTTTTTTATTATGTTGTGCAATATCCCATAAAAAAAAATTGAGAATCAGTCTTTAGTCTAGTGACAAAGACAATGCTCTCCGTGTGGGAGATTCCAGGTTCGAAATTCGAAAGAAACAATCTTTTGTAAATATTAAATAATTGAGTAGCTTGACTTTTAACTTTTACTTAAAATAAATATATCAAAGAAAAACTTGGATAGAATCATAAATATATTAGCCGTATTAATTTTGTAAGCAAGCTTTGTTCAGCGCTAATGATCAAAAGTCAAAACTAAAAGAAAGATGGATCTTGTCACTTTTCTTAATAAAAAGGATATTAACATTGAAACTGACAAAGATAGACCGATGGCGATGGAGTCTGATTTCATCCTAATTTTTAACAATATATGCTTGGACTCCATGATGTGTGCATGCATACCAAGTCTCTCATCTTAAATCTCAGTTGTTGTCGGTTAGTAAATAATAATAATAATACTCTATAAGAATAATAATAATCTTAATAATAATTCTAATAATAGCACTAGTACTAATAATAGTACTAATAATGATACTAATAATAGTACTAATAATGGTACTAATAATAGTACTAATAATAGAACTAATACTAGTACTACTGATGATAATAATAATACTAATAATAATAATAACAACAACAATAATAATAATAATTGTAATAATAGTAGTAGTAATAATAGTAATAAAATAATAATAATAATATGCTTTTTGTAATCATATCATATGATTATTATTCAAGTTACACGAAATAGGTTTCATGTTTTTCAAAAGATGAACATTTGACAAAATAATAAGCAGCTCAGAAATTAGGTTGAAAAGTAATTATAGGCTCAACCGAAATGGTTCAAATTTTCCAAAAAAAAAAACTTTGCATCGAAAATGTCGTGAACAACCTTTTAATAATTGATTTAGTATTTTTTAGTATTTGGAATATATGAAATCGGATTCAGGTTATATAAATGAGGAGGGATCCAATTACAATATTAATCTTATGGTGACACATTTTGATACCATCTTGTTTATTATTTATTTAGAATTTTTGAAAATCGTTATTTTTAATGGTTCAAAATTGTTTCTGAAAACAATAATTTTGTACACATCATAATAAATACTAAAAGTTCCAAAAAAAAATGTAAAATTTGGTCTCCAAGAACATTTTAATATAGAAGGAGATCATGTTGAACAGTTTGGACCAATTTTTTGGAATTTAAAATTATAAAAATAACTTATAAACATACGATGTGACGTACAGAAGCGAAGAGTAATCAAACTACTAAATACAATAATAATATAAAACAAAACTATTATACAACAATAATATTAAACAATGGATGTCTGTATAACC